>JASDQU010102194.1:92971-115707 GCA_032191745.1 Picea mariana | reverse complement strand
GTATCTTTTGTATTCTAGAATAAACTTCAATTTGCCTTATCCAGTTATCTAGCTTTTCAGCATTAACTTCTCCATTATAAATTGGCAACTCAAATTTTATATCAAGCTTTAATGAAGGAATTTGCGAAGGAGTTTTACCATGCCCCTTTGGAGAATGTGGAAGATTCTTCGAACTTGTAGAAGAAGAAGAAGAAGAAGATGATGGAGGAGGAGAGGGTGGTGGAGAAGCACCATTCCCTCCATTTCCGCCTGGATTCTTGTCACCACCGCCTCCCTTATGCATTGAAGGGTTGGAGCCTTCACCCTGCGACATCATGTATCCCATCATGACCTTCATCATATCTCTCATCTACATGAGAGTCTGCCTGAGATCTACTTCTTCATCTGGAACCCGTTCATGATCATCTGCATGTGCCATAATTGGTGAATGTTTGTCTGCAATCTGCGGTGAACGAAACTGCTTCCTTCTCGTCGGATAAGAACTTGGCTCCACAAGTTGACCTTCTCCTCGTGTGAGTTTCAACCTTGTGAGCATCAGAAACAAAACTTGCAAACAATTTCAAGTCTTCAAAACCTTTGCTCTGATACCAACTTGATCTAAAAATGAAGAAGACTTGATAAACTTGATTAAATTAATTGCAAGTGAAATGTTATGTGTTTAAAGAAACCGGATCAATTTGCAACACATAATAAAGGATTACTTATGTAGAAATAAACATAGACAACAGCATAAATCATTGAACATCAGACATAAACACAGCAACTTGATAAAGGAGTTCACCCCACTCCGGGCTACATCTCCTGGTCCAGCCTCCAAATGGATCTTTTATATTAAATTGCTCAAAGTGCTTAAAAACATGTCTTACAGTGCTCAAATCAACAAACTGACTGCTCCAATGGCTCCGCAACGTCCCAAAACCCCTGTCTGGGCTCTTTCGGCACCTGAAACGGTCGAAAAATGAAGAAGATATCCTCCTTGAAGTTCTCCCCTTCAACTATGCTGTCTCTGGTTCTACACTTTGCACCCTTGTTCTCCAAACCTGGCACACACGCTCATTTAAGCGGAAAAACCAAGACCCGTATGCAACCGCGCACTGGTCCAAACCGTAGAACAGTTAGGGCGCCTCCAGCCCTTAACCGCCTCGGCACTCAGCCATATGGCTCATGCGACCAAAATCTGGGCTTAAAAATGAGTTATTCCATTTAAAAACTCCCACGCGGTTATACACCGACCAACCACGGGTTACATATGTATAAACCAAAGGTTAACCCCGCGTGCGTTTTAATATGCAAACTTTAATTTAAAAGTATGCAATGTTATATTGCAATATATTTCAATATACAATGCGTGCCATATTACAATGTTATACATATAATATAGTCCATGGACTATATTTCAAACCCGCCATATATAAACATACGGTCATATGTGTTACAGCAAAACCATGGGTCGGGGCATAAGCCCTGGCCCGCGCCCTTTTCTACAATGTACAAAATCCAAACTTAAATACATATGCATTGGGCTATATAACAAGGAACAAAGGCAGGAGTATTGGCTAGCGCAAGGTTATGAAAACTTTAGTGTTTGGGGAGGTCCGGGGGTCGAACCCCGCGGCCTCCAAACCATTTTATACAAACACAAACATATAGGCCAACCACATAATGACACGTGTCAGCACATCACTGGTCAATGAACATCCAACCAAACTATGCCACATCATCAATATGCCACGTCAGCAAGATGGTACGGCCCTCCACGTGGTCGTATGGACTGTACGAACAAGTACAGTCAGCACCCCAATTTTTTTCCCTGTTTGACTTGGCATTCAAATCGCAATATCTCCTCCATACGGACTCCATTTGCGAAAATAAATATACCGCCGGAATCAGGAAATAGAGACGGACGCAATGGCACTGTTTTTGTCGCAATCCGAGCACTTTGAAAATTGAGCAAATTTTGATCCCCTGATCAGTCTGCATGTGTAGACTGTCAGAAGTCATGAAGACGCAATGTTTTTAATGCAGCGTCTTGTTTTTGATGTTGTTGTTATTTTGAGTATATGTAGGCATTTTTGCCATTTTGGTATGGGACTGATGGTAGAGCAGAGCTCCCGATTGTAAAGTTTTAGCACAGACTTCAGTTCTCTGGTTATGCAGTTGCATATGATATTTCTTGCTTTATGACGGACAGTCTTTCTTACTTCGTCTAATTTTTGTCTCATGCTAGGAGAGTCCGTGGATGAATGATTCGTGCGGATCATTACAATTATGTCATGATAAAGGATTTATTTATGCATTATTGTATTCTCTGGTTTTCTGTATTTGAGCGCAAGAAGATCTTGTGTTTGGAGGCCTTCTTCTACAGTCTATTGGAAACCTCATGTTTACTACAGACCTTCGCATCTCCCTGATATAAGTCTTCCCCCTACTCACCCTTACTACACCTCACTGTCTAAAGTTCATGCAAGACCTCACCTGCCCATGCATTCTTGGCCTAGTTTCAGAGTTAGAGCTACATCATCTTGAGTTAACCTCCATTTGATCACCTCATTAAACAAAACGTGACATTAAACTGATGGGCGTCGGGCTCTGCTCCTGCTGCAATCCAGGAGTGAATTCTGACGCTAACAGCATCCATCAAAGAAACATTGTCAAATATCCATAAACAACATCATAATATACATGATCATATGTCACATATGCATAAATAA
Organism: Picea mariana; assembly: GCA_032191745.1. Taxonomy (NCBI): domain Eukaryota; kingdom Viridiplantae; phylum Streptophyta; class Pinopsida; order Pinales; family Pinaceae; genus Picea; species Picea mariana. The sequence continues at coordinate 112,996 of JASDQU010102194.1, read as the reverse complement.
AAATACCGAACCAATACAGTACACTCCCTGACTCGATCTCGAGTCCAAGGAGGTCCATTGATGCCAAAGGCATCCTCAATATATCAAGTGTCCTGCAAAATTAGGGGAAACTCGTCAATAGAATATGTCAACACAAAGATATCAAATAACATAACATCAAAATCCATCAACATCATTGCAAGAATCCATGAGCGAATAAACATCCATATACTGAAACTGGATCACTTGCACACAAGTGTCCTCAAAGAATAAGTCAATGACATGTGCTCGTAAGAGCGAGATGTTACACAGACAAATAGATTTCCCTCAAGCAAGATAAGAAGGATAATAAATTATCACCAAAGTACTATGGCCCTTAAAAGGTATTGCAAAACATTGGTACTAGGGCATACAAATTGGAGTTGCCTGCATCTTCATGAGTACACCCAGTTTTCCATGTTTCATGCTTAAAGAAGGTTATAGGTGACAAGATCCTAGTTCAAACTATATTGCTAGAAATTTACAAGGAAGCAAAAATCATATTGGAGCATGAAGCTATCACTGACACAAGAATTCGCCAGCTGAGGAATAGATCCATTTCAGAGTATCTCATTAAGTGGAGGAAAATACCTATTGAAGATTCCACTTGGGAAGATGAGTATTTTATATATAAGCATACAAAATTACTCAAGTGTTGCGGACAACACTTGTTTGAAGGGGAGGGGCATGTCAAGCCCTAAATAGTGGCACATTACCCCTTAATTGGGGCATTTTTTTTTTTGAAGTAAAAAAGGTGAGGATCCTATTGTATTAACTTTTCAGGCTTACACATATGTCTGGACTGCCAACTGTCCCGCTGGAAAACCAGAAACTAGGATAGTCGGCCTCCTATGCATCTTGTATCAAAAAACAGGCTGCCATATGTCCTTCCCACAAGAAACCAGCACATATGGCAGTCATTAGTCTAAGAATGTTTCTTTGACTTTCTACTTTCAGTAAAGTGAAAATTGTCCAGAGATAGAGATCTAGTTCTAATCAAAACATAACCTCTAACCAGAAACATTAGCTAAAGCAATTACCTGGTGGTTTCAGCCTCTCCTCCCTGCTTTCCTTCTCTGACTGGAAGTGCGAAGGATTGTGCACATGTTGGGCACCTTCGTCTTGGTGGCGCATTGGAGTAGGCATCATACAGCATGTCTAAGAACTGGTTGATCTGGATAACATGGTGGATTAGGTCTTCTACCAGGATTCTTGTGTCAAACATCAACTCTAGGTGTTCTAGGTGGAGTAAGGGCAGCTGGACACACCATACTTCATGCATGATGGATAGGGGACGTGGCATGGGAGCCATGCCCCCCTCCCTCACCCAGCTATCCTCCAGAAATGATTCTCCTGGATTGATGGCCTCCTCCTTTTCTATATCATGCCTTCCTTGCGGTCCTCTTTGCGCATTCTGGTGGCCCGCGTCCATGAAAACTTCACCTCCTCCCGAAGTCACCTCCATGTCCACAACTTCCTAGATTTCTTCTTCGACATAGCAAGTAGTGGGTTCCTATGTTTTTTCATCCTTCTTATGGCTCTGCAGTGTCCCTGTTCCCATTAGCTGATCTTCCCCCGGAAAGTTGGTTGGCGGATTCCAATTGTCAGGAACGATAAAGAGGAGATGTTCTAGAGGAGCCTGGATGGGCTCTTCCAGAAAAATCTCCTCCACATAGGCCATGGGAGGCGTTCTGGGCTTCCTGGTTTTTTGAACTAGTTGTGTCTGAGCCATGGACAATGCTCACTCAAATTTTTGTTGTCTCCTACGGTGAGCATCGAAAGCATACCAGTTTGTGCCTCTGTGAGGTTTGCCTCTCTCCCTCGGCATGTGTAAGAGACAAACAATGACCAGAACATCAACGGGGTTGATACCTCTGCACCAGTGCTCAGAAATATCTACCTTCAGCTGGTCGAACTCGAAATGAATTTCCTCTTGGCTAAAACCACTGATAAACATGAGGGTGATCATGACAAGATTGACCATTAAGTATATCCTCCTAGTGCTCTGTGCATTCGTCCTCTTCACTCGCGTGAGAGGGCTCATCCCATGGGACTGGTTGCGCGAGCTTGCTCCCATCTTAATGGTGAGGATATGGGAGCCAGTGGCCTATATTTAAGGCCTAGACTGGCTCCAAATCATGTGGCTTGACTGCGCTACGTGGCACCCCATCCAGGGTAAGTAAATCTTTGTTGGAAAGGGCATGAAAGTGGCTTGAGATATCTATGCTTTCAGAGATATGTTCCTCCCAATAGATGTGTTCCCTCTCTGTTGCTACCCCTTCATTTGCTAGGAAATCCTCTACATTGTTTGCTTCCCTTTTCACATGAGAGGGTATGATGTTGAGATTGGGCCTAAAGAGGGCTCTGAATTCCTCGAGCAGCCTGGAGAGTCTCCAGCTGGGTGAAATTTTCAACAGGTTTTTCCCATGGAGAATCTTGGTAATTAACTGAATGACAATTTGAGAGTCCCCTTCCAGAATGATCTTGTGGAAGTGGTTATCAATTGCTGCTTGAAGACCTTGTAAGAGGCCAGTGAGATTTGTCGCATTGTTTGTGCTTTCCCCCAAGTACCCCGCTACAAGGAAGAGGATTTCACCATTAGAGTTTATGAGTGTGGCCCCAAATCCCACTGGTCATCGATTCCCTTTGGAAGCCCCATCAAAGTTGATCTTTATGAATCCTATTGGAGGAAGCGACCAAGTAGTTGGGCTGTTGTGTTGGAATTTGGGTGCAGTCACCGCAAAGTTATTAGTTAAGCTAAGCTGCCATTTCTGAAAAATGCATTGCTCCTTCGGAGTGCATTTTAAATCCTCTGGTTTCTAGGGTTTGCTTCTAATTGTCTCTTTGATGAGTGAGAAAATTCTTTCCCAAGTTAGGGATGGTGTGGAAGCCTTAGAGTGGAAGATTCGTTTATTTATTTCTTTCCAGATTTTCCATAGAGTGAAGCTCGAAAGGAGTTGCCAAATATATGCAAGAATAGGATTTTTGTGGGAGAGAGAGTCCCAATTTTCTATTGTGTCGTTGATGTTGCTCCTATTTCGATTTGATCTTCGCATTACTTGAGATCCTTGGTCCCAAATCCACTGGCTGAAGTGACATCTGCTGAAGAGATGCTCCATCGTTTCCTCTTGTTGTTGGCATAAGGTGTAGATTGAGGGTCCTATGAAACCCCTTTTCCTGAGGTTATCCCAAGTTAGGACATGGTTGTGAGCTATAAGCCATAAAAAGGTTGATACTTTAGGCCAAAGTGTGGGGCTCCAAACCTTTTTCCATATGTTCCCCTTATTGTGATTCTGGTAGTTTCCTTGCAAATAGTAGGCCTCTTTGACTGAGAAGTTACTGGTGGTTGAGCGCCCCCATCTAAGAATGTTTGGGCCTTCTCGGTTGGGTATTTTCTTGTGACTTGCATAGTGTTGCCAGGCCTGTAGGTTCAAGTTATCTAGGACCATTATCTTCTGAGGGGAGATTTTCCATTGAYGCCACAATAGCCTTTGATCGACTCTTTTCCAAAGATCTTTCACCTTTAACAACATGGCCTGGTTTAGTGCCTGCCTAAGGGGGTTGAGGTCTTCCCGGTCACTCAAAGGTTTGTTTTGCTGCCGTGATTCCTGCCAGAACAGTGCACTTTCTCCATTTTGAATCTCCYCGAAGGCATGATTTTGCACTAAATCTCTATTTTGCCAAGATGTGTTCCATATATTGGATCCCTGCACTTGGTTATTATGTCTGATGAGTTGGTCTACTTGTGTGAATGGAGCATACTTTTGTTTCCAGATTTGCGCCCAAAGTTTTGTGAGGGAATTTATCCATCTCCACCACATTTTGTCCCCCATGACTTGGTTGAGTTTCCCTAGGTCGCGAAGTCCCAGCCCTCCCATATTTTTAGGCTTGCAGAGCTTGTCCCATCCGACTAGCACCCATTTCTTATTGGGTTGGTGTCAATGCCAAAGGAAGTTGTGTTGAAGGTTTCTGATGGATCTGATGACTTGCTTGGGCACTGCCAAAGCTATGAAGAGGTAGGTAGGAAAAGTATGCAGGACTGACTTGAGCAGGACCAGTCTGGCTGCAATGTTGAGAGGCCTAAGGGTCTAGTTATTCATCCTGTTGGAAATGGAAAGAAGCAGATTGTCCCAAGAGATGGATATCTCTGATGCGCTAGTTAGGGGAATGTCTAAGTAGTTGGATGGAAGGGAGATCTTGGGTATCCCAAGGAGTCAGGAGATATGATTCTAAACCTCTATCGAAGTGTTGAAGAAGTAGAGTTTGGATTTGTCTAGGTTGAGGGTCATGCCGAAAGATTCCATGAAAACAGAGAGGATGGAATTGAGCTTGTTGGCCTCTCCTACGGTTGAAGTGTTCATGAGGAGGGTGTCATCAACAAATTGACTATGCGAGGGTGCCGATTGGATTTTATGCAAGGGTATGCCCTTGAGGGAGCCTTCCAGGACCGCCACTTTGATATATCGTCCAAGGCCTTCCACCATGAGCACAAATGGAAAAGGCGAAAGGGGGTCGCCTTGTCTAATGCCCCTAGAGGGGGAGAAAGGCTGGTAGAGAACCCCATTTACAAGAATAGAGAAGAAGGTCGAGGAGGTAAGATTTAAGATCCAGTTTACCCATTGATGGTCAAAACCAAAGGATTCTGAGATGGAGTGAAGGTACTGCCAGCTGAATCTATCAAAATCTTTTAAGAGATCAACTTTGATGAGCATACCTGGGATTTTGGTCGTCTTGAGAGAGTGGATGATCTCGTGAGCCAGTATGACATTGTCCATGATTTGTCTCCCTTCTACATAACCTGCTTGTTCCTTGTATATGACAAAAGGCAAGATTGGATTAAGGTGTGTTGCAATCACCTTTGTAATGATTTTGTAAATGACATTATAGAGGGAAATTGGTCTGTACTGTTTGGGATGAGTGACTCTTTCCTCCTTCAGGATTAGAGTGAGAAAGGTAGCATTGAGAGAAAAGAGGACTTGGCCTGAGGTACGAGATTCCTCAACGACCTGCCATACCTCTTCCTTAATTAGATCCCAGCAGTGATGGAAGAAATCAGTGGTGAAGCCATCTGGGCTAGGGGACTTTTCTGAGGGCATTCCTTTTACTGCCTAGTCCACTTCTTCTTGAGTGATGGGTCTCATCAATTCTTCATTCTGTTCTGGAGTCACCAGAGAGGGTATGTGACTGGTTACGCGTCGGATTGCTATCATTCTATCCCCATTAGTCTCTGTTAGGAGATCTTTGTAGTATGTGTTGAGCTCGTCAGTGATTTGGGTGTGTTCTCTGATTGGATTTCCTTGGGCATCCTCCAAGTGTGTTATTATATTGATATATCGGCAATGCACCATAGCTATGTGGAAGAAATTTGTGTTCCTCTCTCCCTCTTTGAGCCATTGGACCCTAGATTTTTGTCTCCACAGAATTTCCTCTTGTTTTTTCCTTTCTTCTAATTGCGCTTGGAGCACCTCCTCCTCTTTCATTAATTCAGTGGTTTTGGTCCCTAAAATGAAAGTTTTCTGCAACACTGCTAGTCTGTCTTCTATGTTCTGCATGCTTTGGAATATATTTCCAAAGGTATGTTTATTCCAAAGCTTCAGCGAGTGCTTGAAGTCTTTGAGGCGCTGCTGGAATTTGTGCATGCACGTGCCATGATCTATTTCTTCCTGAGCCCACCAGGATTTTGCAAGTTGATGAAAGTCAGGATGTGATAGCCAGAATTTCTCAAACCGAAAGGGTTTGTACTTGGGTGTTGCCTCATTTTCTAGGCAGAAGGCCACTGGGCAATGGTCTGATCTTGCCTTTGGGAGAATAAGCCTCTCCATATTCGGATCTAATTCTATTAATTCTTCCACTACAAATAGTCCATCTAGGCAACAAGCTACTTGTTGGTGCCTTGATCTATGATTGGACCAAGTGAATGTGCCATTGTGATTTTCAATGTCTATGAGATTTAGTTGGTATATGAGGTTTTTGAACTTACCATTTTCTGGCTACTGTCATTTAGTGCCTCCTTTTTTCTCTTCCAGCGACATGATTATATTGAAGTCACCCCCTAGGATCCAGTTGGGCGTGATCAATAGTGTTTTGATGTGACTTATCCGCTTCATGAGACTGTCTTTGTCCTGTTGGCTTTGTGGTCCATAGACGTTTGTGATATCACCCTCTTGAGTCGATCTTGAGATCACAAAGTGAGAAATGAGTGTGCCTATAGTGGAAAAAGGTCTGCTTAATGTGACAGTGTTGGGGTTCCATAAGATGGCCAGTCCTCCTCATGCTCCTGTGGAGTCAGTATGTATGAGCTCACAACCTCTCCAGATGCACTGGAAGATGGTTTATGCCTCTTTCCCCACACATTTTGTTTCTTGTAACAGAAGGATATCTGGGTTTTCCACTCTGATGCAATCTCGGAGGATCCTTTGTTTGGATCTACCATTGAGTCCTCTGATGTTCCAGGTGATGATATTCATCATAATGATTGTGGTGGTGGGTGGAGGTATCCCTCCGAGAGCATTTGGATCTGCCCAGAGTTGAGCATGAGATTGCCTGCCTCCTTGATAAGTTGTTGAGATGATTTCCTTCCCCTTATTTTGTTCTCCCGCAGTATCCTCTTTGAGTTTGAGCTTGGATCTATAGCTATACCCAGTCTTGTTGTGGATCCTACTATGCAGTCAAAGAAGAATTTATGGACCTTTCACAGCTATTCTTCTAGTAGGGCTTGCAAATCCTTTTGATTGAGAGCTTCCTCAAATTTTTCTAGATCGATGCCTAGGAGATCACGATCATCCAACAGCATCTGAGTGTCCCCGTCTGCGTTTCCCCCCTTGTCTTGGTTGGTCTCGCTATTATGGGCAGGGGGAGGTGTGTCTTGGGTCTTCCCTTTCTCTTGTTGTTTCTCTTTGTGCGGATCTTGGATTTCTTCGTCTTCTAGCAGCTGGTTCAGGATATCATAACAGTTTTTTATCAATATCTTGGGGCATGGATCCGGATTTTGCTTCCTTGGAGGATTTTTTTTCCTACCTGTGACAGTGGTGAAGCCATCTTTCTGCTTGTTTTCCTTGACTTTGGAATCTTGGATATTCAGTGGACAGTATCTGAAGAGGTGGCCATGTTCATGGAATTTCCTACAGCGGAAAGGTATGTGCTCGTAGTCTAGCGTTTGTTGCCAGTCCTCATATTGGTATTATAGGGTTACAGATCTGGGGAGATCCATGGAGATGTTCATGTACACACAGATGCGAGCATAAGAAGTGCATTTACTTTTCTTTGTTGCTTCTGATGTTTTGACATAGTGACCCACTGTATTCCTTATTCCCATAAGAATTTCCTCCAGCCAAAACTCCTGCGACAGAGAGTATAATCGGATCCAAGCTGGGCCCATTGTGAAGTCCTCCTTGTCTAGGCTAAATCGCTTCGTCTAGAAGCGCAAGAATAGCCCTGCCGAGTTGTAGAAGTATGGTCTGTTCTTGAAGATTTTGTTCTTGTCTTCTAGATTGTAAAGGATGATTGTGAAAAAACCTTTTGAGCTGAGTTGAACCTCGTAGTCTCCCTTAGGGTTCCACCAGTGCTTAATCCATCGCGTTAGGTCACTTTCAGATGGCCATAATCCCAGGAACTTGCATATGAGGGCATGCTCTCACATAAACTGTGTGTGTTCACCCACTCTTGTTGAGCTTATGAGATATCTTGGTGGTTTATCAGATTGCAGAATGCATTTGCCAGGATCCCAACCATGAGATTCTTTTGGATGTGATGTTCCAGTTTCCACATCCATCTCTTTCCTGAGCCTTTCTTCTCTAGCAAAGAGTTGGTCGTGAAGATGTAGTGGCGGCTTGAATGAGGGCTGCTTGGCTCTTGTTCCCATCCTATCATTGGTAGTTACTCTGTTGTACGAAGGGGGTTGCCCCCCCTCTTCCAGATTCATTCTGACGGATCATACCCAGGTGCTATATGTGCCAGACCGTAATAGGCAGCAGGTTCCACGACGGCTAGTTCCGATCATGCAGCAGTTTTGCAGAGCAATCGTTTCAGAGTGCTCGGGTTTTCTCTCGATCTCGACCGAGAAGTTTACAGTATTTAATTGGGGCATATTACATTAGTATTTTTATTTTATTTATCTCGGCTTGGGTCCATTAGTTGTAATTATACCTCCTAGTCTCCTATATATACAAAGGAGACCTTCTCATGTGGAATCATCTTGTATTTGTAAATTTATGTGGTGTATAAGGAGGATTCCCTCTCAAAGAGGCTTATTATTTGACATTATCTCTTTTTCAAAGCATTGAATACTTACTCTGATATTTTTGATCTATTTTGATATTTGGTTATTAACATTTAATTAGATACAAAAAAAAATTAATCATTAAATTCAATGAATTAGTTTACATAATTTAATAATTATTTATATGAAAATATGAATATTTCTACTTTATGAATAAATAATTATTTGAAAAATATAATATAAGTATTCTTATCTCCAATAAATATCTATCGCTCAAATCACCAATTCATGAGAAAAAAAAGAACAGGCAGAAAGCTCAACTTACAAAAATGTTAATTCAATAATCTTACAAGTAAAGAGATCTCTAAACAAATATTTGGCATTTTCCCTTTATTATTTAAATTGATAAGAAATTACACAAATTAAATACAGATTTTTTCGTCCCCTCCCCCTCGAAAGAACTTCCTTTTAAACTAATTAACTACTAAAAACTTCCTTTTAACCTAATTAACTATTACAAACATTCGATTTCCAGAAACTTAGTTACAACAGTCTTGATTTTCCAACTCACAAAACCGTTGGAAAATACCTATAATTATTCCTCATGAGCACTTATATTGATACAAGTTTTTCATTTTCTAATTTGAGGAATTCTTGTTGTATAACAAATTGAAATTCGATATACTTGTGGCTGTGCTTGATTGAAAAAATCGAATGTGTGAAACTTTTATTTGTTCTTGAGAAGATCTCTTCTTATTTATTTTCCCACACTTTCTGTTATTCTCTTATGCTCGTACTCTTGGTCTTCAGGATTATTGTTATTTACTATAAATCTGAAAAAAAAATGAACAAGCATGATAATTAGCATTCATAAATAAATTATGTAACAATAAATTAATTTACACAAACTCTTAACTTAAACAATCAAGAAATTTGATTGAATGATTTATCCTTTTTTTTTTTTTTACTTAGGGTGATTTGATTTCCATAAATTTAAGATCTGATTCAAAGTGGCCACATGGGATGTGGGTTGTTTTTTTGACAGGTGGCCACTCGTTTTATCATTACATAGTTGTAATGAATTATTAATATATGGATCTAGTGAACTGATTATCAATTAGCACAACTACAAATGTGTGGTTGGTGAATGTGAAAGGAGTTCGCTGGAAGGAGGCAGTGTGTCCAGAATGTGGTTGGGGAAGGCCAAAGTTTAGGTTGGCCTAGAAAATGAAACCCTAATCACTCATACGTGGCAATCAGCTAGCCACCATAGTAAATTTTAAATATGATTAAGTAAAAGTAAAAAAATAAACATGTAAACTGATGTCTTTATAATAGTGAGGAAGTTGGTGGTTGAAATCACAACCATTGATTTATTGGAACTACTAAGAATATTCCATCTATATTTAATCTTGTCCATACAAAACTGATTAAACACTAAAAACCTATTAAATGTGCCCATGATCAATAGATGTATGCCTTTCAACGTAAATATTTATAAGTGTTTCTTTCACCATTAAATTTCGTGTGTGTGATAGGATACGATATAGACCATACTATATTGTATAATCTTTCATCCTATATAGTATACTGTATCCATATATGAAAATATGGAATCTAGGAGGTAATGAGTAAACAATACCACAATGACACATAATAAAGACACGTCAACAATACATCAATGACACATAGAATGAACCCCAAAGGCCACATAGATTAATCACGAAAACGTGGCACATTAATGGCATCAACCGTGGAAAAGAATCTGGCCACATGATAGAGGTTCATATATCTGGGTATCCAAATATCTACATAATTTGAAAACAGTATCATATAGCATGTCTCTGGATACCTAGATACAAACAAATTGTGATAAAGATATCCAGCATCCGGGGTGTAGCATAGGGAACATGAGTAATCAACTTGCATATTTCTGTACAATTGATGATGCTTGATATTCGATTTCGGCACCATTCGAGGTATCAATGAAACATTGATTACAATACAATTGTGAAAAGAGCGTCTGGGAATCCAAGGTAAAATTCATCACTAAGATCCCAAATTTGGATACAATTTTAAATGAATAACATCTAGTATCCAGAGTTTGACAAGCTCAAACGATCCATCCTTTACTTGTCTCCCGGATTCAGATATATGTCACTTGAGATTAACTTATATGGAATCTAGTATCTAGAGGGGAAAAAAAGATATGGATTTAAGTTGGTTTTGGATATGGATAAAAAAAATAAATACTTTTCCCTCATGGACCTTTTTCCTCATGGATTCAATCATTTTGTAAGAATGAACTAGTTCATTAATAAGAGAAAAATAATTTAAATAAATCATGAAAATTTATAAAATATTTAAAATCTTATTATACAAAAATTAAAATACTCAAAAGGATATCTTCACAAATAAGTTAGAATCAAAACTATATGAGTAAAATTATTAAATTACAAAAAACAAAATAAATACTTAAAGGGTTTTCATTATTAGTCCATGCCATCGAACTATAGCAATGAGTTTGCTTTTGATGTAACATCAATTTTTATTTTATCATAAATTCGTGCAATGTAATGTTTAACATAGGAAAACGCATATATATTTTTGGATATAATAAAAATATTTGTGTTTCTCATTTCTAATTGGTTAATAAAATTGAAGTGTTATTGCTCCCTTCAAGTCTTTCAATATGTAGAATTAATTACATAATCAATGACTTTCACCAATCACCACATCTAAATATAAAAAGTTGTACTATATATTTATTATTATGCATTATTATATTTCTTATCTAATATATTATTTATTATCTAATATATTATTTAAATTATATTTTTTTTAATGTAACATAATAAATATTATATAAAAATATATATTATTAAATTTGAAAGGTTTATTTTCAAAAAGAAAAAATGAATATTTTTAAAATGCAATTTGCATTTGGCTAGCTTAACTTAATTCGAAGGAAATTTAGGTTAATCCCAAAACTATACAACAGCCACATTAAAGTAAAATGTGGTCAGAGATCGTGGCCAATACGACATATGACAAATATATAAACTAAGTGTCATGGAGCAACACGTCTTCCTCCATTCCTTGTGAGTCTAGGTCGAATTCTTTGAATTCTCCAATCTTTCTTTGAATTCTTTGATTTTTTTCATTTAAAATCTTTACAAATTGATTTTTTTTAAGACTATGAAACTAGCCCCTAGTTAACATATTGTTCATATTTCATAGTAATCATCATCATTAATAATTGTAGGGTGTCAAATATCATCTCCATTTCCAAATCTTCTTGGCAGGGACTAAGCTTCCATGTAGCCCTTGTTTTATGAAGAGTTTATATAATAATGGTTTTGTTTTTTGCAGGCTATAACAATTGTCGGGAGAAATGGTAATTTATGATCTTACTACTAGAAGGTAACCTTTATATATGAAACATAAAACATTAGTCTTATGTTGGTTAAGTTTTCTGTGGTGAGATTTTTGTTCAGAATTAATCGGAAGAACCACAGTATTGACTATTATTTGTCGACGTTTCGAATCCACAGCAGGATCCATCTTATGATTCTTCAATTTTATATAATTGTGTGAATTGGTTATACATGATACTTGCAAAGAATAAGTTATAAATATCAAAGTACTTATAACTCAATATTATTACTATAGAGCTCACTGCATTAGTTAAATTTAAAATATGTATTGTCTAGTTGAGGAAATAAGTCAAAATGCCACAACTTTTATACTAACCAATGTTTACACACTTTTGTTTCTCATCTTCTTATTACATGGCATTGCTCCATTTCTCTTAGGAATCCATATCCCCTATGAAGATGCCTTTAGTATCATACAAGCATGGACCCACTTCCAATGAGCGTTCATAGCACAAACAATATTTCTTGTGCTTCCCATACTACTTTAGATTGTTGCTTTCTACTTCTTATTTATTTTATGTAATATTGTGTTCACCCTTTTGATTTGTAATATGAACATGGGTGATAGGAAGTGGGGTGATACAAGAGTTATTTTGATTGGAAAACTTTTGATGCATAAAAATTTAGTCTAATTTTTTTTTTTTCTTTCTTTCAGTTCTCTTGAAAATTACTTAGTGTATTATAGTTAGTGAAACTCAAATAAAATAATAAAAGAGTAATTTTCCAAAAAATCAAACTTTAAAATATAATTCTTGATAAAAATGATTATTTTGTTGTTGTAAGAAATAAGTGTTGATGAAGTTAATACTGTCATAAAAGTTTTTCAGATATAAACCCTTGATATTTGTGCTCATAATACAATTGTCAATGGTTCAACTAGAATTAATTTATGTTGCAACAACTTGCAATCAAAACTGTACAAATAAATAAAAAAACTAAATTATAAGCAACATAACCAAAACCAAAAGAAATTGCAAATAAATTTAGAAGAATTCAAATGAAAATCAAACAACTTCAGTATTTACAAAAGTAAATGAAAAATGTGAAAATAAAAATATCATGCAAAAATCCTCTTCAAGATTTGACCATTCATGGGAGGCCTTCTAACTCCTCCTCTTGAAGAATATATGTTGAAGGGCCAACCTTTTCAGAGATTTGAAATGGGCCAAGCCATAAGTGTTTAAATTTGTAATGTTTACCTTTTATCTCATGGGATTTCCCCCGTTTCATAACTAAATCACCAACTTGGAAATATGTATTATTGATTGAAGTCATATCAAACTAGCATTCAATAATTTGTTGATGCATATTAAATCTGTTTTTATCTTTTTCATGTTTTTCTTCTATTTTAATCAATGCTTTAATATTTTTTTGGATTATTGGAAAATTATCATTTTTGGAAGATTATGCTAACCACATAGAAGGTAAGAAAACATTAGGCAGTAAAATGGCTTCCTTGGTAGAAATAAGGAAAAATGGAAAATTTCCTAATGTTGCTTTGAGAGTAACTCTATCTTCCCATAATGTTTTGGGAAGAGCCTTGTGTCAATTTCGTTGATGTTCACCAACAGTCCTTTTAATAATACTAATTATTTTTTTATTTGTTGATTCTGCTAAATTGCTACCTTGTGGGTAATAGTTCACAGAGTATTTAATTGTGATTTCTTTGTTAACAGAAAACTCATTCAACTTTAAGGATGAAAAGTAAGAAGTTATCAAAGACTAGTGAGCTAGGAATTCCAAACCTTGTAATGATGTTTTGATCCAGGAAAGAAATCACTTGATTTTCATAGGAAACTTTAAGAGGGACATATTTTTTCCACCTTGTGAAGTAATTCATTGCTTGTGAAGTAATTCATTGCAGTGAGGATATAATTATGGATTTGAGACGAGCTTGGATAAATTTTCCCAATTATGTCTAGTGCTCACTGTTTGAATGGACTATCTATAACAATAGGTTGCAATGGATATCCTAGTCTATCTAGCAAATCTTGCACTTTCTTGAATAAGAGTGAGAATCCCTAAACAATGTTGAACAATTGTATCCAGCACTTAGAATCTTATGAGAAGTGGTATCACCTCCAAAGTGTCCCCCTATTGGGTCATCATGTAGTTCTTCCAATACATTTTCAACATCTTATTTCTCTAAACATCTTAACAAAACGCCATCATAGTTTGTGTTGAACAATAACCGATAAATCAATTGATATTGAGAATATTTTAATATTAAGGATCTTTTGTTTTTACGATCTAAATATTGTGGAGCAGTAACATCAGTTAAATAAAATTTTAGCTCATTATTCCATGAGTCAGTTCAAATAGGCAATTAATAAACTTCTTTAATGCCTACGTTTGACTCATTTTCCCAACCAGTTTCTTCATCTATTTGTGAGCCCTTAGATTATGTTGCAAACCTACAAAGTCCTTTTCCTCGAATGATCTTGGTGGGTTTGATTTCCAAATCGTCCTTTTAGAGTGTTGTCATCCAATTCACTCTCATGTCTCCTAATTCTTTGTGAACTCGGTGAATGTCGTATAGAAGGATGTGCAACAATCACTTTGGTGTGATATTTGAGTAGATAAGGTATGAAATGTTTTATTGCCTTAAAGATAAAAAATGCATGTTTTTCCATTTCAGGATATTTAATTTCAACTCCCCACAATCCTGATTGGATGAATGAAATTGGTAGTTCATTGTCATCTGGATTATTTTGAGTCAATACTACAACAAATGATGAGTCAATAGAAAAAGTATATAAAATAAATTATTTATTAAAATCGAGACTCATCAATGCAAAAGCTTGTGATATATCTTGTTTAATAGAAATGACGGGTTATTTTTCTTTATTATTCCATTTAAACATAACATTATTTTTAATCATGTCTTGAATCGGTTTCACTATTTCTGCAAACCTAGGAATAAACCTTCTTACGAAATTTATCTTTCCTAAATATGATTTCATTGATTTTTTATTATATGGAAAATAAATATAAGAAACAATTTTTGTTCTTTCGGGTTCTATCATAATACCAAATTTAAAAACTATAAAACCCAAAATCTTATCTTCAGTTACTACAAAAATAGTCTTTTTTGAATTTAGCGAAATTTCATACCTTCAACCGCAATAAAAAAAAATTGTGAAAGATAATGTAAATGATACTTTATATTTTTTTAGTATACAGTGACATCATCTAAATAAACAACTATTGATTTATTTACTAAACCTCTAAAAGAAATGTCCATTTCCCTTTGAAATATTGCACATGCATTAATCAACCCAAATGGCATTTTTTTAAAGCATATGTGCCCCATTTCATCCTGAAAGTAGTCTTCAATTTATTATTGTGTGATACTAGGACTTGGTTATAACCATAAAATCCATTCAGAAAAGATAACATCTATGATCGTGAGACACATTGTAAGATTTATTCCATTGGAGGAATGAGATAGTTGTCTTTGTTTAGATTACAAAAATCGATGCAAATTTTCTAGTTTCTTTTTTCTTCTTTCTAATATGTAGTGAACTTTTGGATTAGAAGATAATATAATGAGCACATCATTTAATTGCCCTAAAATTTTTACATTTGATCAGTCTAATTGGACAATTTGTGTAGTAGTATTCTTTGGTTCAATATTTACTTTTTTTCAAATAGAATATGGCATCACAATGGATGATACTCCTAAATCCACTAAGTCATTGTGAACATTTATGTTATATATTTCAAATGTCAATAAAAATGGTGGAGTATGTGAAATAGATTTATCTCCTATTAATGTTGTGTTTATATTATATTTGTTTTGTGATAATGAACTAAGAGTTGTTTTTCCTTTATCTTTTTCTTTAGCAGATGTATTGTTTTTATAATTATTATTATTTAATGCTTATAGCAATTTATTCTTTTGTTATGTGATTTTGGACAATTCAAATAAACATATATTATCCCTAGTATTCTTCATGTCTTCTACCAGATCATAATTTAATTAATCAGAAAATAAACTAGATTTGCCTATACCTAACTTCATTTCATTGTTGGAAGATGTTTTCTTTACTAGATAGGATGTAGAAGGAGATACTGTGTTTTTTGGAGATCCTTTTCTTTTGGTTTGAACCATGAAAATTTCCTCGACTTCCTCTTAATTATCATCAATTATTCCTCTGGAAATATCCCAAATAACATTAATTGATGGTTTAAGAGTCTCTTCATATTCATTTTCATTATTATTAGTCTTATACTCTTCGTCTTCCTCCATATCAGTAAAAACCTTAAACATTCTTACAAATGAAGGAAATGTCCTATCCAAATGGTTATCATTATGAGCTCTACAAAAAAATTCTTGAGAAAAATATGCAAGACAAATCTCATCAGTAGAAGGATTTTAATTTTTTGGAGGTGTATTATTTCTTTTAAATCAAGGTCTCCATAATATCCTATAAGAGGTTCCTTCTTCTGATATCTTCTTAAGGTCGATTATGGCATTGGAGAGTTTTTTAATGATTTCCTATAAGCTATCCATATCCATTATCTCCTTCTCATCAGTTTTAGTTGTTGTTGTTTTCTTTATACTAGGAAAATGTTTTTATCTTCTATTGTATACTTTCCTACAATACTAAGAATTTTATTTTATACGACTATAGTTTATTCAAATGTGTTAACTAAAGTAATTTTTCCAGCTCTCTTAACAAATATTGCAATACATTATGGGAGATAAGTCGTATAAAATTCAATAATAATTGTTTTAATCTAAGGGAAAGTAGAGAGTGTTACCAGTAAAACCTTACATATCCATCATAGAGATACATGCATACACATAGACATATAGAGAGACACGCATAAGTAATGAGATCCCAAATAAGAGTCATTTTATTATAAGATAGACAGTATAACACAATTACATATATCCTCTCCCATGAAGCTATCTAAGGCTTCATGTGCTTATCTATTTATTCTTCTAACTATGTCAGTCGACCGACAAGTTCTAAGTCGATCATTGGGTCTAGTCGACAGGGTTGACTAGCCCCTTCAACATCTCTCCCCACCTCAATTCCTTGCTCATCCCAAGAAAGAGGGGGTCATACAAAACAATTTTTTCTCATATTTTTATTACAAAATTATAGTATGGAGACGTAGAGATCAAGAGAGAAAGAGAAGTATGAAAGAAGAAGAGACGGGATATTTATGCGGTCGACCGACATAGGGTACTATTTATGACTGAGTTGTTGTTCCTAGAGTTCCACTTCTAGCCGAATCAACTACATCTCCTATTCCTGGTGTTCCTATGTTTTATTGGGTGGAATATATTCGATGCCTGTGTTGTAGGAAAATTCCCATGCAGACAGGTGAATTCCCTTTTGGATCTTACACCCCTATGACCAAGACATAAAAGTGCTAACTTTGATCACTGAGATTCCTTTAAACATATCTGAACTATTCAATAGAGAAGAGGAAGAGAGTATGAGTATCTTTTTACAACGTTTTTCATCGCTCAGTCCAAGTTGAGCCTTGATCTCCAAGCCTTTCAACAAGTCCTGCAATCCAATAAACCACGAAGACAAAGCATACTTCCTATTCTACCATGATTAGTTTAAAGATAGATTTATCCAAAAGACAAGCTCATGCAAATTTACACAATATTGAAGGAAACAGGCCAAGAACATGTATTAATGAGAACTCAACAGAGATACTTACAAACCATTGATGAAGTCACAACAGCCTCTCCAAGTCCTCCTTGTCTAGCCCTTGCACAAATCTCCCAAGAACATAAGTTTGATACCTACAATTGCTTTCTTCCTTATGAGATCATAAGTTTGGTATCTCTAAACTTCTCCATCTCCCCTCCTCCATGGAAATCCCTCATTATATAGGATTTTGAGGCTTAACCACCATGGTGAGGATCTCTCATCAGATCCACTAAAAAGGGGATCTCTAATATATTTAGGGAGAAAATATTTCTTAAGGATTTTAGGGAGGAAATATCTCTCAAGGATTTTAAGGAGGAAATATTTCAACCATCCATGAGATCCTCCACCTTCCCTAAAAAATAGGAAACCAAATGTGAGGTGGATTCTCATACTTAATTACTTTATTTTTCATGAATTAATAATAATTCATGTGCACTTGGTATTTTGGCCTTTATGTAATATATCCCCCCACCACATTGACTAGGGATTGTGACATAGGTTATTCCATGGTGTCAAGGTGTATGAAACACTTATATGACACTTACAACACTTAGGGTGAGGTACCTAGGTGTACAAATTTCACGTGTAATAAAATTCCCCCTAAAGTGTGAGGTCAAAAGAGAGAATGATGGCTGAAACACTTTACAAATCTTTAATGCAAGGGTGTGCAGTTGTAGAAACTGGAAGAAGTTGCAAACATCCATCAAAAAATATTAATATATGTTTCATTTCTGAGGCAAGCATACCTATGCTCGGAATACAAGATGACTCAAAGAACGACCGTCGACCAATACATTGCGGATCCATAATCATATTGAATTAAGGGTATAGCCACTAAAGATACAATGTGGATCTATACTTCCATGACATGAACTGATCGTAGCCATGAGAAATACACAGTGGATATACGAGATGATAAAACATAGCCACATACTAATACAAAATGGATCTATGTGACAGTATATATATCAATGTACTCAAATGATCTCCTTTCGAAGCCTGGGTAAAGTAGATATCAGAGAAAACACTCAACCCAGGGTCTTCTCCCCAATCCCGATGTGGTATGAATCTATCCATGTGAATAAATGTTTTGATGTCGAACATGGTAGAAAACACTTGATTACCGATCATTGAGGTAAATCATTAACAAGTGCGAGGGAAATCACCAGTGATGTCAATGACTCTCAAGGTACCTTAATACAATCCAACAAATGTGAATAGATGTGTTGAAGTCGAACATTCATGGAATCATCCGATCAGAGGTCAATGATGTAAACCCACTGTCGGAAGCGAGGATGGTTGCCATTAAGGCATGTAGGTCCCAAGGTACTAACTGGTTTCTAAGTCTAATTCCTGGATGATGTGTTGAAGTCGATAGGAAAAGCCTCGTCAAAGGATGGACTTGATTTATCCCCCATAAACAACACGAAACTGACATAGAGATGTAAGATGGTGAATCAAATGAGTATGGACTAACACAGGTATTGAAACTGGAAATTTGTGATGGTTGACCCTTGAAGCGGATACTTCCCTTGCACACTGGGGCACAAACAAAAGAAACACGACATGGACCAAAATATGATGCAGTGGATACTGTGAATTTCGTTGAGTGACCCAAAGGAATAAAGAAACTCAAAGGATTGGTTCAGTGCAAAGGTTTAGCATATTAAAATGTAAAGATAATGTGTTGTGTTCAAGGGCGACTGCAAGTGTGACTTGTGATGTTACCAAAAATGGCTTGGCTTGCTTCCTTCAATTTTTTCCCCATCCAGATAGAAAAGTACCTCTTTTTAATTTAATGAGCTCGAGGAGAGTAACACATGCTCGATATAAGTCACCTTTGGTAAGTCCCTCTTCTTGTGTTTAACGAACCAGAAGAAGTAAGGGTTTGGTCCCATATGGGCCCTTCAATGTGTAATTTTTAACAAGTCCAGAGAAGGAAAACTCGGTGGTTTTTCATGTTTAGAGAGTCTGAAAAGAACTTAAAGGAGACTCTAGGTTTTTCTTTTTTTGTAAATTTAGTCTCGCGAGGGAAAAAAAAGTGATAAAATACCACTCAAAATATGCCCTTTCAAACCTTTTAATGAGTGTTAAAGGAAGAAAGATACCTTGATAATATTTCCATGTTTAGAGAGTATGAAAAGAGATTAAAGGAGACTCTGGGGGGTTCCCTTTTCATATAACCTTTACGAGTTTGAAAAAGTGATAAAAGTCTACTCAGTTACATTTTCATGTCTTTACGAGCACGAGAAAGAACAAAGACTAAGCTCGATATTGGTTTCATTTTTACACAAGATTGAAACAAAATCAAACTATGCTTGTAAATTCCCAACGTAATTTCCAAAGGTTGGGATACCCATGGATGGTTGGTACTTTGCCCCCATCTTGAAAAACTAGTGGCATAACTTCATAATGATAATCAAAAGCTAGAGACATGTCCCCCGTAATGATCCCAAGCCAAATTCTTTCTTGGAATCACTAACTACTACTAATTTATTGAGTTATTAAGTGCATACAAGATTCATCAACACATGGAGATCACAATATATTCAAGATGTAGAAGCACAAGCAAAGATCTGACCTTTTTATTATGAGCAATTTAAGATCAACACAATAGATGGCCGATCTGGCATAAACCTCAGATGGTCGTATAAGCAATAGATATGAGCTG
>JASDQU010102194.1:76539-91813 GCA_032191745.1 Picea mariana | reverse complement strand
TTCTGTTGAGTTATCTTTTACTCCTTTCCTTTTCCTTTCTTAAGTCAACTTAAAAATATAACTTTTAACTTCTTGACTTTTCCCCCCTTCAGTGTGAGACTATGACCTAGTGGGGGTGCCCAGGCCACTGAGTCTCCTCATTACCTCTCTAAGAGGTGGGGGACATTACATCCCCCCAAGATTCATTCCATTCACCGAATTTGAGGTTGTCACCAATTTATGTACTAGATGGAGAAAAAGGATAAGGGTGGATGAAATGAAGGTTCAAATACGAGACTTGACGAAAGACTCGACTAGACATCTACGAGATATAGCTAAAGACTCGACTTGAAGCGAGAGGTGACTGTTTCATTTTTTTTAATGAGATTGACACAGGAAAAAAACTATGCTGAGGGCCTTTGTTTCATTTTTTAACGATATTTCCACAAAGAAGTAAAACTATGCTCTAGGTTCTAGGTTCAATCCCCAGATTTTTTTTTATTTTTTAACGAGCTTTCTACAGAGATAAAAATATGCTCGTAACCTCTGTTTCATTTTTTAATGAGCTTGCCACAGAGAATCAAAACCATGCTCGTAGATTGTGTTTCATTTTTTAACGAGCTTGCCACAGAAAAGTGAAACTATGCTTGTGACCTCTGGTTAATCAAGGTTTCCAAGAGGATAATGCTCTGGAAGGAAACCATGTCAAGGGACAAAACTTGGTCATGGATTCCAAGAGATATTCACTGGATGGAAGAACAATGCTCTAGAAGGAAACCATGTTGAGGGTCACGACAGGGGTAAGGAGATCATTATCTACTAGACCTATCGAAGAGATCACCATCTCAACTACCATATCTAAGTCATAAGAGGTTGAGCTTATAGAGAGAGGCTCAGTTGCATCGTCGGTTTAAAGCATGGGAGATAACGCCACATAATTGACCTGTGGTGGGTGCGATATCGTCTACATATAAGAACCATTTAGGGAGCTCATTGGGTTGGTAATCAAGTCAAGACCAACACATGAAAGTTGATCAATAGCCACAATTCTTCCATCGCGAGGGAAAGATATCACACGAAAAAGAGTGGACACAATAGATTTCATGGCACAGACATAATCTCACTGAAGGAGTAAATCGAAATCCAAGGGGTCCTAAACTACCATAAAATCAATGAAGATAGTTTTCCCTCCCAAAGTTACGCGAAACTAAGGAAGCACTCCTAAAGGGTGACTGGTTCTTCTGTTAAAAAATAACAGATTCTATGTAACTGGTAGAAGTTGAGGATAACCGAAATCTTACCAAGCAATAGAGGATAAAATACTAATGGACACACATTCATATATCAGCATCTGAGGAATGGCCTGACCACAAACCTGTACTATAATATTGAAAGGAATTTGAGAGGGAAGACAAGGTCCAGTTAGCTCACCCCAATCAAAAAGGATGGCATCATTACTTGGAGGGGGTTTCGCGGGAGAAGGAGGAATGCCCCCTAGCACGGTAGATTTTGTATCAATGAGAAAAACATGGGTAGTATCAGGTTTACTCTCTAGAGGGAGAGTAGGATTGATCGATGATGGGATTAGATCGACCACTTGGGTTTTATTATCCAAGGGGAGAATGGGATCGACGGATGGTGTAACCGGAGAAACCACTTTGGAACTCTTCAGAGGAGGAGTGGGATTGATTGATGATGTAAATGGAGCAACTAGTTTGGCACTCCTTAAAGGAGGAGTGGGATCAACCGATGGTGGAACCAGATTGACCACTTTTGGTCCACTCTTTAAATGAAGAGTGGGGTTGACCAATGACAGAATTGGATCAACTACTTTGGTTAGTGGTTCGACCAAGGATGAAACCAGATTGACCACTTGAACAACCAGACTGGCTGGGGAAGGAACCATATTGACCATTCCATCAACTAATGATGGGTTGGGAGAAATCTTACGATAACCAGTTGGAAGTTGAAGCTTTTCCAAAAGAGAAGAAGCCTCGTCCATATGAGGACAAAAGTGAGAGTAATGATCACATTCACATAACATGCAAGGAAATTTGACAGTTGTCTTCGTCTTACCAACCTTAACGTCACTAGTTGACGAGGTGTCACCAGCATGTCCAGCAGGGGAGGATGACGTGGAGGACCACATTTCTAAGAACTTGGGAATACCAGGGAAATCGCTCAGAAAGTGGTCACCCTTACAAAGACTGCAAGGGAATTTGGGTTTCAAATTATTCGTTGTAGTCTTATCAACCTCATCAACACTCCTAGTACAATTAATAGTAGCTAGTTTCTTGGATCCAATGATGTAGTTGGAGTCTTGGTACCTTTCTGGTTCTTCTTCTTCTTCTCTTTTTGTTTCTTCTTCTTCTTATCAACCTGCTACTCGCTTTAGAGATTTCACTAGGCGAAGAAGGAGAAAGGAAAGCAGACCTGATGGGTGAAGAAGGATAAAGGTCAACATGAGGTTGATGTGTGGGTGGTGTACTTACATATGAATAACTTGCTACATTCGATATTACAAGAGTGGAAAACAACCATACCGGTAACCCAATTGGGAGACCTGGAAGGCCCAAAGTAGCGATGTAAGGAGGACCAATGTTTCCATAAGAAGAAAAAACAAAAGGTTCCCCCGGAGTAGGGGTTTCTCCATTGGTAGTTTCGGGTGCTAACACCATTAAACAAAGATCCAACCTAGAGTATTCTAGGGAAAATAAACACCACACGCTAAAAATCTAGGAAGCAAGAAAACAAACAAAACCTTCTCACAATGAACGCACTAGTTGGTGATGAAATCCAACATCATGAGAAAAATATAAGAAGGGGATAAGATAGAGCGGGTGGAAAAGTTAAGTTGACAACCTGCTTAATGGACTTACACCCTCGTGCAAGCTCCCACACATAATTGTGGGTATACCCTCCAAAGATCCCGAGTGAGTTTGGCCAACGTTGATTCCAAGTACCGTGAATACTTGCCCCTCCATAGTCACCTCATGTAAATACCCTAAAGAGATAGGCTACTAAGTTTACCAACTACAACAATGATGCCCGGGGAAACAATCGACATTCCAATCCATGTGCAAAGGCATGGTATCTAGCTCGAAATCAACTCGAGAGGATCCCACACATAATCATGGGTATACCCTCAAGTGACCCCCAATAATACGCACAATCTCTACACTAAGACCAACAAAGCAGGTTGAGTAACTCTGTCGGCCCTAATGCGACCTCGTGATTGACCCTTGTGTTAGAAGGGCTTCCTAAGACAAAATGTAGCAAGTGGATTTCACCACTCCCTAACTCAAGATTCTATGTTTGTTTATATCTTTGGAAAGTTATCTTTCACACCTATTCCAAATCCCTACACCCTAAGCTAATGTAGGTTTGCTACCAGAAAATATAAAAAATTCTAATAAATTTTAGTTTTGCGCTTATTTTTAAGGTTGTTGTTTACTCAAGAGGAAAATGGCATTGACTAAATGATGTTTTGACCAACTCTAAACAATGGAAAGAAATGAGAATGAAAATATTTCACTTCGATGAAATCTATATTACAAGAAGGAGAAAACGTTTATCATTCTCAGATGCACAATGTCCCAAAATGCCAAAAAACATGCAATTTCGCTACTTCAAATGCAAGCTAGTTTCACTACCCAAAAGAAAGAATGCATCTATATTCTTTGTTTGATTCTAATGTATAAAGAGAGTAAATAAAAATCCTTCAATTCTCCACAACTTTCAATCAGAAGAAAGAGTCATATGCAGATGCAAAAGACATGAAGCGACAAAGGTTTCAAACAAAGCATGCACTTAAAGAAATGCGAACTAAAAGAAAAAAAGTAGAAACTTTTTCTATCAAGAACTCAATCAAGGATTCTAAAACCAACAAGAATCCAAGAAGTACAAGAAAATGTAGAGAAGAATCCAAGAAAATACCGGGAGAAAGAGAATCACTCAAATTGTCCCGACAAAACAAGCAGCTAGAAAGGGAAATTTCACATTTCTGAAAACGTTTCAAGCTCCAATAAATACAATAGTGATTTATAAGAACCAAATATCAACCTAAATAACTTCACAAACCAACATACAGAGTCTGGGTAAATACTTCCATAAAATAGCCTGAAAAAATCTGAGCAGAAGAGGGTAAAAATCCTCTAGGAAGGAGAACAATGCTCCCTGTCTCAAGGGTACAGAGCGTTGCAGTAGGGGAGATATAGCACTCTGATATGGCCTACAAGGGGGTTTTGATATTCCCTGAACCTAAAAAATAGAGTAAAAAAATGTAGAAAAATTCACCCAAAATACATAGAAATTGGTGAAATTGATAGTGAAGATGGGAGAAAGGTAATGGATCATAAACAAACAGTAAAATTGATATAAAAGGTGGAAAATGGGTAGGGAAAATCCAAGGAAATAAAAATATATGTCGATCCCCAGTGGAGTTGCCAATTTCTATTGTAGGAAAATTCCCCTGTGAACAGGTGAATTCCCTCTTAGATCTTAGACCCCTATGACCAAGACAAAAATGTGCTAGCTTTGATCACTGACATTCATTTAAAAATAGTTGAACTATTCAATAAAGAAGAGGAAGAGAGTATGAGTACCTTTTTACAACTTTTTTCCTCGCTCAGTCCAAGTTGAGCCTTGATCTCCAAGCCTTTCAACAAGTCCTGCAATCCAATAAACAACGAAGACAAAGCATACTTCCTATTCTACCATAATTAGTTTAAAGATAGATTTATCCAAAATACAAGCTCATGCGAATGTACACAATATTGAAGAAAACAGGCCAATAACATGTATTAATGAGAACTCAAAAGATATACTTACAAACAATTGATGAAGTTGCAACAACCTCTCCAATTCCTCCTCGTCCAACCCTTACACAAAGCTCCCAAGAACATCAGTTTGATACCTTCAATTGCTCCCTTCCTTATGAGATCGTAATTTTGGTATCTCTGAACTTCTCCATATCCCCTCCTCCATGGAAATCCCTCATTATATACAATTTGGAGGCTTAACCACCATGGAGAGGATCTCTCATTAGATCCACTAAAAAAATGGATCTCTAAGATATTTAGGGAGAAAATATTTATTAAGGATTTTAGGGAGGAAATATTTATTAAGGATTTTAGGGAGGAAATATCTCTCAAGGATTTTAAGGAGGAAATATTTCAACCATCCATGAGATCCTCCACCTTCCCTAAAAAATAGGAAACCAAATGTGACGTGGATTCTCACACTTAATTACTTTCTTTTTCATGAATATTAATAATAGTGCATGTGCACTTGGTATTTTGGCCTTCATGTAATATATCCCTCCACCACATTGACTATGGATTATGACATAGGTTATTCCATGGTGTCAAGGTGTATGAAACACTTATATGACACTTATGACACTTAGGGAAAGGTACCTAGGTGTGAAAATTTCATGTGTAACAGCCCGTGAGTAGGTTGCTTCCTGAATACCAATACAAACTTTTTGACTTTCTAAAAATCTATTTTTGCGTCACCCTTGGTTTGGTTTCCTATTCATTTCTTCTCGCACTCAAGTGTTTCTTGGAAGGTGTTTTCCATATTTTTTTTGTACATCAAGTGCAAGAAACATTGATTGTTGCTACCTTCACCAATGGGTTGAATAAACCCTAGAGGAGCCCTAAGGACCTTTATGTGAAGGGGAAATTCCTCTTCTCACTTTTGGGTCAAGATGGATGACCTGCTTCTGAATTCTAGAAACATGATCCAAGAGGGTCATCAACTGCTAAATTTGTCCAGCTCGCGGTTTCTTCTATTTGGCTTTCTGCAGAGTCAAATATTTCCTTACTTGGCTTTGTTATATAAATTTTAGTTTTGTGATATTGGGGCTAGTCCGAATTGGTAACATAATTTCCCCACACGAGGCTCGAATTCCCTAGATTTTGAGAGGTAAAGAAAAAAAAGGTGGTTACTGATTCAAATCATGTTGTTATGAGTGCAACTTCTTTGAGGTACAATAGAAGATATGGCTTATCGTAATTTGATCATTTATGAATGTGTGTATTACCCTTTGCACGTTGATATCTCTATGTTTGTTGAACAAATGCTCGTGCAAACTCTCTCATGCGATAATTCCAGTGGTTTCTCCATGAAATTTGTGCGTGATAAGGTAATATGTATATGGTTGCGACATATTTTTTGTTATGATGTTGATCATTATCATTTTTTTTATTATTATCCGTCTTTTTATGTCATGAATTGAATGTACTTATTGTGCTGACATCGGTATCCCTTCAACCTACTATTTTTTGGGTTTGATCGACTGGATCTCAATTGTTAAAGTGTGGTCGATACTTAAGCCGATCGAATGAGGTTCTTGAGCCATCTTTATTACTTGACTGACTTAGTCTATGTCGGTGGTGGCTTGCTTGTTCATTTAATTTTATGAGTTTTGTTGAGTAGGAATGATTTCATATGTTTTCATGCCAATCATGTTCTCCCGATTTATGTTCATATGTGTTTATTAATTTGGTTGGTTTTCATTGATGTCAACCATTTAAGAAAGTCTGGTAGTGAATTCATGTAGCACAATTGTTTGGATAATGGACCCAAGTTTGCTTGATGGATAATGGTATTAGTTTTGATATATTTTCAGGTAAGACTATTCCATATGGATATTGCATGTTATGCCAATTCCAGTGCTATGTGGAACGTCAAATAACTCCTCACGGTTAGAGAGTTATGGCCATGTGAAGGTGGAGAAAGGTTTGGGTAATGGACCCAAGTTTGTTTGATGGATAATGGTATGAGTTTTGATATATTTGCAGGTAATATTATTCTATATGGATAGTACATGTCATACCATTTCCAGTGGTATGTGGAATGTCACATAACTCTTCATGGTTAGAGAGTTATGACCATGTGAAGTTGGAGAACCCTCATGAGTCATCTAGAAGCCCCAAAAGGTCAAAGTAGTCAAAGTGGTTTAAGATATTTTAGAAGGTAAATAATAAAGTGAAGTGATGTGTGTACTATAATTCAAAGTGAATACAAAATAAATTATTTAAATCATAAATTTAATGGAGAAATTACTAAGTGGACAAGTGGTTAGAAGTGGGTTAACCCTAAAATAAGGAAAGTGGGTTAAGATCGTTAAAAGGTAACCCCTTGAGGAAGCTACATGAAAGTATAAATTGTTGGTTGTGGAACCTGATTATCTTCCTGATTCAGAGGTCCTTACTTTCAGCTGTGTTTATACCCCATGAAGTATTTACACCCCAGAAGTATGTACACTCTTCCACGCGGGGGAGTGCAGAGGGAGGGTACCCCCTCTGCGAGGTCCGGGGGGCCTATCCCCCCGGCTAGGGGGTCTGGGGGAAAGTGGGCCCCCAGCGGGGGTTCGGGGGCGAAGCCCCCGAAGCAAAAATTGCCTTGCAAAAGTATATTGTAATTTCATTGTAAATCTGGACCGTTCATTATAAGGTCGTAGATCTAACGGTAGAGATTATGTTAGGGTTTTTTTCCCTAGAAGGCAACCCTCTTTTATGAGGGAAATGTATTGCGGCTATGGATGAATGTGAATATTGTATTCTGAGAGAGGAGATTGTGAGAGAAAGAAGAGGAAGTTACAGCGGGTTTTGCTGTAGGTTGTATCCCTTCATTTGCTGGATAATAATAAAGGAAGGACCTGGAAATTTCTCTGGTAGACATAGCCCACACTGGGTGAACCACGTAAATCTATGTCTCTCTTGTATTGTGTGTCTTCTGTGTTTTGTTTCTGCATTTGTTTTATTTTATTGCTCCACGGTCCTGTTTTTCTAACATAAATAATAGGAAAGACTATCTCATTTTAATCACACTTGAGAATATTGAATATCTACAGGTGACTGAGGTAACCAAAGGATATCTGAGCCTAATTTCAGAGGGAAGGTGAAGTAAAGAAGGTTGAAATTCAAGGGAGGATAAATGATTTTGATGATGCTTTCTAAGGTATGTTATTTATAGTTCATCTCACCATTTTCACAATAACGTTTTTTCTAGAATGATTCAAACTGTGAAATTGGGAAGCCATTGAGGAAACATATACAAGTATCTTTGATACAAATTTCATCTTGTGGATCATTTTATTCTTGGAGCTACACGTCGTGGAAAATAGGGTTTGTGGCTAGCCTTGAAACTAGTCTAAAACAGGTGTTTCAGGTAAAAACGTCATAACTTATTCATAAAAGATCCAAATTCAGTAAGACCATATGTATTGGTTAGAGTACAGTCTGCAATATTCTATGTACAATTTTCAGATCCATAAAACAAATATTATGTGCGGAGCATGCTCTACAAGTTATCTCTATAGAATAAGCCAGAATTCAACAAGGTATGTCATTTTTTATATAACTCCTTTTCTGAGAGCTTCCAAGTAGTGAAGTATGGAGTAATTGCATAAAATACATTGAATAAAATTGTGTACAATTTTTATATCTTTATTCATTACAAGTACATAGTTATGATTATTTCAAGTTAGGGTTGTTGACTAATCCAAAATTAGTCATGTGAGACTAAAGTAAAGTTTGATGAAAATGCTAGTCTCTTGTTGTTAAAGTTAAGGAAGGTTTGTAGGTATGTGATCTGATACACCAGGTCTATTATAGAGTTACAAATCAGATTTGGATGATGGAATTGATGAAGGATTTTGGTTGAGGTACATGGTGGGTACATGGTTGTGACAAGTAGTTGATTTATAGTTGATGATGTTGGTACATATTGATGAGTCATATTTGATGAGTAGTTGATACATGATTGGTACATACTTGGTGCATGGTTGACGCACTTTTTTATGGTACATGTTGAATACAGGTTGTTTGGTACAGGTTGGTGCATGGTTGATGCACTTGTTTATGGTAAAGATTGATTACATGTTGTTTCGTACAGGTTGGTGCATGGTTGATGCACTTGTTTATGATATAGGTTGATTACAGGTTGAGGTACAGGTTGATGCATGGTTCAGGTTATTGGTACATGTTGTTTGGTGCAAGTTGATCGGTACAGGTTTCCAGCAGTATATGTCACAGTGATAGTGTGACAATGGTTCCATAATTCTACTTCTACATTAGGGAAGTTGGACGGGGAAAGGATAGGTGGTTGTATCCACCTTCTGTTTGTAGCCGGAGAATATAGGGGGTTGTAGCCTCCTTCTGGTTGTAGCCAAAGAATTTGGGAGTTGGGTATTCCCTCAGTTTGTAGCTCGAGAAATTAGGGGGTTGGAGCCAACTTCCAGTTGCAGCTGGAAAACAAAGGAAGTTAGTGCTTCCAATGAATGTAATTCTTAAATACATATAAGAAAAAACATTATGTCATTTTCTCCCACTTTGGATTTGCACGTTAAAACACTGGTGTATATTTATGTGTATGATTGCTCATTTGTTTGTTGTTTATTTACTCTACAACTATTGGATGGTATTGCTACATTGATATAAAACTTTCATATTGTGCTTAAAAATGATTGAATTGATCTATTACTAATTCACCCCCCCCTCCTCTCAGTAATCCAACAATTGGTATTAGAGCAGATTCCTTCAGGAAACAGTTTAACCACTGGAAGGAGATCATGGATTATTCTGAGAATGGAGTACCATTGTTTAATGGTCATAATGGTTTAAAGTATGAGATGTTGAGCATAAGGACGAAAGTATTTTTACAGGCATAGGGGCATTATATTTGTCTATCAGGCATTACAGGATATGATAGTTCAAAAAGGGCAAAGATTGTAGCCAAGAAGGAATTGAAGAAGAATAAAAAAATAGCAATGGATTTCATATGGGAAGGATTACCTAATCCGATAAGAGAAAAGGTTGGTAAATGTTCATTAAAAAAGAACTTTGGGATACGTTACATGACATATATTCTTCACCCATAACAGATTCAGAAAATGCCAAAGAATATGCAGGTACATATCAAGAAGAAACATGTTCACCATGTCAAACAGATTCAGAAGATGAAGAGTACATAGTCAACAAAAGTATGTTGTTTTTCTTTAATTGTGAAAACGTGGACATCTTGAAATATAATGCCATGAAGGAAATGAGACAAAAAAACAAATTGAAAAACAAGACAATTATGAGGCATAATTGATTAGTGCTTTAGATGAACTAAGAGAAGAAAACAAGTCACTCAAGAAAGAATTGATGAAAAAAAAGGAAAGTGTTCACATTTTTTAAGAAGCCCAACAAGTCATCGAGAAATTAAGAACTCATCTAGAAGAATCCAAAAAGATCGAAGAAAATATTAAATATCAAAAGAAATGTTTGAAAGCCAACATAGGAGCATATAAGGAAGAAGCAGAAATGAGAGAGAAGATATTGACAAATCATCTTAAGGAAATAATTGACGATATAAATTAGCTTGAGTCAGAGTTTGGTCAAGAAGAGAAAGTACTTGAAGAAGAAATGATCACATTAAAAATTCATCTTGAAGAAGTGAAGAGAACAGAAGAAATCATGAAGTCTTAGATATTAAAGAAAGAATAAGAGGTTGAGAATATTGAAGAATAAGTTGTCACATTGAGAAGTAAAATCTTCAAGCTCAAAAAGAACGTTGAAGAGATAGAAACATCCACATCAGTTACAGAGAATGAAGAGAATCACTCTAGGTTGCTA
Source organism: Picea mariana (assembly GCA_032191745.1). NCBI lineage: Eukaryota > Viridiplantae > Streptophyta > Pinopsida > Pinales > Pinaceae > Picea > Picea mariana. The sequence goes on along the minus strand of JASDQU010102194.1, from coordinate 81,206 downwards.
GAAAAGAAGAATGAATAAAATAGAAAGAGTTATGTAGAAGTACTCAAAGGAGGGAATCATGGTCAACTAGAATCTAAGAAAATTGTTGAAGATACATCTTCAAGAAGACCATGAAAGAGAACATTGATACCAAATATAAGAAATTATGGATAAGAAAACATGAAAAACAGGTGAACAAAGACCAAGTACTAGAGATTGCAATATTGGCAATAAAATGAGATGAATAAAAATCTACAAAGAAAAAGAAAGATGTCAGATACAGAAAGGTTTGGAAAATAACTGAAAGAAAGGAAGGGCAGGTAAATAAGGAACAAGTTCAAGAGATTGTAATTTGAGGCATTGTAGTGAAAGATGAATCCACAGATAGAAAGAAAGAAGTCAAATCTCAAAGAGATAATGAATCTACCAATGAATATGATGATGAATATACCAATGAAGATGATGATGAATACACAAGAGAGCAGGAATTGTTCTGAGCCATCTGGCTTAGAGACTCCCAGGTAATATGAATATTAGACAAGGGGAGTCTATGCGATAGCTATGATAGACCAAAGAACCATTCTTTGAGCATCTTGCAGAGTTTGAGAAGACAGATTCAGAGCAGTCAGTTAGCAGAAGTACAATTTGATAGATTAATCAAGACTTCACGATAGTATAGTTATAAATGGGTCAACTATGGACAGTTGTGCAAGTAGAGTCTTGGACAGTATGAACAGAGATGGATTCGTAAGAACACTTAGCAGGTTTGGACAGATATATGACAGTGGACGAGATCATGGATTCATAGATTGGTTCAGAGAGTGGTTCAAAGACAAAGGAATATTATCATAATTGATGATAATTACACAAGAAATGACTTGAAAAATGCTAATGGATTACAAATTGACAGATATTTTTTGGACACATGCAGTGCATACAATAGTTCACATTCAAAACAGAGTAATGCTCAGAAACAACAATGACAAAACTCTCTACGAACTATGGAAAGGAAGCATAGAAAACAACCTCTACATCAAGGTAACTCAAGGTAGTATTTTATTAATTGAAATTTATGTCGATGATATTGTTTTGGAAGTACTAATGACAGGTTAAGACAAAAATTTCCAAAGGATATGTAGAATGAATTTGAAATATCATTACTTGGAGAACTATCCTCCTTTTTGGGTCTTCAGATATGTCAAAGAATTCAAGGAATTTTTATTTCTCAAACTAAGTATATCAGATATATGTTAAAGAGGTTCAGAATGTAAGATTGCAAACTAGTTACCACTCTTATGCAAACTAGTTGCAAGTTGAGCAAAGATGATGATTCAAAGTCTACAGACCAGAGGCAATACATCTCAATCATTGGTAGCCTACTATATGTGACGGAATCTAGACCAGATGTAATGCAATAAGTTGGACAAGTGGCACGATTCCAAGCAGAACAAAAGGAATCACATGTATTAGCAGTGAAGAGGATTTTCAGATATCTCAAAGGAATAGAAGACTTTGGATTATGGTATCCAAAATGAAAGAATCTACCAATTATTGCGTACACAGAAGCAGATTGGGCAGGTTGCATTGATGACCGACAAAGCACCAGTGGAGAAATGTTCTACTTGGGTGAGTGTTTAGTATCATGGTTAAGCAAGAAACAATCATCAATATCCTTATCTACGACTGAGGTAGAGTATATTGTAGTAGTATCATGTTGTACACAGGTTCTATGGATGAAAAAAAATATGACAAATATACATGTTGAGTATGATGATCCCATTCCAATCTATTGTGATAATACAAGTGCCATCAGTATCTCAATGAACCCTGTGATGCACTCCAAGACGAAGCACATTCCATTAAATTATCACTTTCTACAGGAACAGGTTGCAGAGAAGAACATCAAAGTTGAATATGTGGGAACAAAAGAACAAGTGGCATACATCTTTACAAAACCGCTTCCAAGAGAAGCCTTTGAATATCTTCACTAGATACTCAAAGTAATTTCTACTCCAAAATGAATTCTTTTGAATGTTTATTTATATGTCTTAGATATACACAAGGAAGCACCATAAAGAGGACAATTTAGTTTGTGAGTTTAGTTTCAGGAAGAGTTTATTCAAGGGGAGTATCCCCATGGACAGTTAAGTTAGGGGGAGCAACCCTGGATGGAAAGATACATTTTCCATTGATGACAAAGGGGGAGATATTTATCAAATACAAAGGTAAATGAAAAGGTAAAGGTAAAGGGGGAACATGAGTAACATGACTTGAGTATTGCATCATAGTGTTTCCATCAATGCCAAAGGGGAAGATTTTTTATTAATTGGGTTGGTTTTCATTGATGTCAACCCTTGAAGAAAGTCCGGTAGAAAATTATGGTAGCACAATGGTTTGGGTAATGGACCCAAGTTTGTTTGATGGATAATGGTATGAGTTTTGATATATTTGTAGGTAAGACTATTCCAAATGGATATTATATTTCATGCCATTTCTGGTGGTATGTGGAATGTCACATAACTCCTGACGATTAGAGAGTTATGGCCATGTGAAGTTGGAGAAAGGTTTGGGTAATGGACCCAAGTTTGTTTGATGGATAATGGTATGTGTTTTGATATATTTGAAGGTAATAATATTCTACATGGATAGTACATGTCATTCCATTTCCATTGGTATGTGGAACGTCACATAACTCCTCACAGTTAGAGAGTTATGGCCATGTGAAGTTGGAGAAGCCTCATGAGTCATCTAGAAGCCCCAGAAGGTCAAAGTAGTCAAAGTGGTTTAAGAGATTTTAGAAGGTAAATAATAAAGTGAAGTGATGAGTGTACTATAAGTCAAAGTGAATACAAAATAAACTATTTAAATAATAAATTTAATGGATAAATTACTAAGTGGACAAGTGGTTAGAAGTGGGTTAACCCTAAAATAAGGAAAGTGGGTTAAGATGGCTAAAAGGTAACCCCTTGAGGAAGCTACATGAAAGTATAAATAAGAGGAAAGGATATCTCATTTTAATCACACTTGAGAATATTGAATATCTACAGGTGAATGAGGTAACCAAAGGATATCTAAGCCTAATTTCATAGGGAAGGTGAAGTAAAGAAGGCCGAAATTCAAGGGAGGAAAAATTCTTTTGATGATGCTTTCTAAGGTATGTTATTTTCAGGTCATCTCACCATTTTCGAAATAAATATTTTTCTATAATGATTCAAACTATGAAATTGTGAGGCCATTAAGGAAACATATTCAAGTAGTTGTGATATGAATTTCAACTTGTGGGTCATCGTATTTTTGGAGTTACGCGTCGTGGAAAATAAGGTTTGTGGCTAGTCCTGAAACTAGTCTAAAAAACGTGTTTCTGGTAAAAACGTCATAATTTCTTCATAACAGATCCAAATTCAGTAAGACAAAATGAATTGGTTATAGTACCCTTTGCATTAGTCTTTGTACAATTTCCATATCCATACAACAAATATTCTGTGTGGGGCACTCTCTACAAGTTCACTCTCTAGAATAAGCCAGAATTCAACAAGGTATTCCATTTTTTCTATAATTCCTTTTATGAGAGGTTCCAAGTAGTGAAGTCTGGAGGAATTGCATAAAAGAAATTGAAGAACATTGTGTACCATTTTTATATTTTTATTCATTACAGGTACATAGTTATGATTATTTCAAGTTAGGGTTGTTGACTAGTCCAAAATTAGTCAGGTGAGACTAAAGTAAAGTTTGATGAAAATGCTAGTCACTTGTTGTTAACGTTAAGGAAGGTTTGTAGGTATGTGATTTTATACACCGGGTCTATTACAGAGTTACAAATCATATTTGGATGATGAAATTGATGAGGGATTTTGGTTGAGGTACATGTTGAGTACATGGTTGAGACAAGTAGTTGATGTATAGTTGATGATGTTGGTACATCTTGATGAGTCATATTTGATGAGTATTTGATACATGATTGGTACATACTTGGTGCATGGTTGATGCACTTGTTTATGGTACAAGTTGATTACAAGGTTTTAGGTACAGGTTAATGCATGGTTGATGCACTTGTTTATGGTACAGGTTGATTATAGGTTGAGGTATAGGTTGGTGCATGGTTGATGAACATGTTTATGGTGCAGGTTGATCATAGGTTGTTTTGTACATGTTGGTGCCTGGTTTATGCACTTTTTTGTGTTACAATTTTATTACACGTTAAGGTACAGGTTGATGCATGGTTGATGCATGGTTCAGGTTATTGGTATAGGTTGTTTGGTGCAGGTTGATTGGTACAGGTTTATAGCAGTATATCTCACAGTGATAGTGTGACAGTGGTTCCATAATTCTACTTCTACATTAGGGCGGTTGGATGAGGCTAGGATAGGTGGTTTTAGCCAAAGAACATAGTGATTTGTAGCCTCCTTCTGGTTGTAGCCAGAGAATTGGGGAGTTGGATTTTCCCTCGGTTTGTAGCCTGAGAAATTAGGGGGTTGGAGCCTCTTTCCAGTTGCATCTGGAAAACAAAGGAATTTGGTGCTTCCAATGAATGTAATTCTTAAATACATAAAAGAAAAATTATTATGTGGTTTTCTCCCTCTTTGGGTTTCGACTTCAAAACATCGGTGTACTGTGTATGTGTATGATTTCTCATTTTTTCATTATTTATTTACTCTGCAACTATTCGATGATAATGCTACATTGATATA
>JASDQU010102194.1:65874-76527 GCA_032191745.1 Picea mariana | reverse complement strand
CTCAGTAATGCAACAATATGATCTTTACTCACCTGATCTACGCTCGCTTGAACCACACTCGATTGCTCTTGGACTAGTCCTTTCACTGGATTATTTTCTTATGAGTATTTGTCTTAAGTCGGTCGAAGGTTTAGAACATCGAGAATATCTTCTGCTATCTTGTCTCTAGCTTGACCACATGATGTTTTCTCTCTATATTTTACTTTATTGCATCTTTTCCTTTAGTGGTATGGCTACTCTTTAAATACTTTAACTTTTTCAGTTTTTTTCCCTGAATTTCTCTAACTTCCTTTTTTGTTTATTAATTTTAAGAAAGGCTTATTTCTTATAAATTTGATTAGTTATTTTAGTCGGTTCATGTTGGCAACTCCTTGCTAAATTTTTATAACATGGTTCTTTTTCTTTTATACTTGATATTTATTTAAATGAGCCCCATAAATTTGTTTCTTAAATGGATGCCCCAATAATGTTTTGAGTTGGACCACTCTAGTTAGTCGAATGCCTTCCACCACATAAGGCCCCAGCCATGTTGTTTCCAATTTTTCGGGTTTTCCTTTTATACGATTGTCATATAGTAAGACTAAGTCTCCATATTTCTTATCCTTTTATTTAAGTGACGATCATGCCACAATTTTTGTTGTTGTTTCTAAACCTATTAATGATGAATCATTATTAAGCTCTCTTCCTCCATCTTGTTCAATTGGTATAGTTGGTCTTTCAAGTTTTTTCTCTCGTCGAATTTTTCTATAGATGTGACCCTATCAGAATTAGTCCAAAATTGTAGCGGGATTACAGCTTCCTAGCCATAGACTAGCTTGAATGGCATATATTCAGTCGATGTTTTGAATGTTCATCTATACGCCTAGAGGATTGTGGGAATATTATCATCCTAGTCATCTTTATTTATTCCAAGGATCTTTATAAGTCCCTTGTGTAATGTTTTATTAAACGATTCAACTGCCTTGTTTGCTTGTGGGTGATAGGATGTCGCTTTTCTATGGTCGATTAAGAATTTTTCCAGTAGAACTTTAATTGTTTCATTTACAAAGTGAGTTCCCTAGTCACTAATTAGTGTAAAAGGTTAGCCAAATCTTGTGATGATGTTCTCATGGATGAATTTATTTTCTACCTCTTTGGTACAAGATTCGACCGGGTCAAATTCTTCCCACTTAGTCACATACTTGACCGTAGTGATTATGTACTTAGCACCAGTTCCTCCTTCCCTCTGTGAGAATGGCCCGAAGAATTCGATATCCATTATTTAGAACACTTGATTAGGGTTTATAGAACTTAGTGGCATTTCATTTTTCCACAAGGGTTGTCCAAGTCTTTAGAAACTATCACATTTTTAACTTGATCCCGATAGTATTTATGAAAAGTCGGCCACCACAGGCATGCTTGTAGTATCTTCCTGGCTATTGTGTCAGCCTGAAAATGTCCTCCAGATACTCCTGCATGGGCTATGTTGATGATATCCTCCCATTCATGTTTTTGAATGCACCTTCTTAACACATCGTCCATTCCCATTTTGTATAAGTATTTGTTAATGATTGTTAGTGGTGCATCTTTCATGGCTAGAGTTTTCTTTTTGTTTGTCGGGAGGTCCTTTGGGGATTTTCCTTATTCTAATAAATTGGAAATGTATTCTAAATCCTTAGGTGCAGCTTCAAACCTGAATAAGTGAGCATTTGGGAGGTCATCATCTATGTTTGTTGGATCCTATCTTGTTTCTAGTCATGACAGGTGATCGAGTTGAACATTCTTTTTCCCTGGTCAAATGATTACATCAAATTCAAATTCTTGAAATAATAGTAACCATCGACATATCTTTCCTTGATGGAATGGTTTATTGACTAAGTATTTTAATGCTTGATGGTCTGTGAAAAATGTAAAACGGTTTTCCAATAAATAATGACGAAACTTTTGTAGTGCAAAAATCATTGATAAGGCTTCACGTTTCGTAGTCGAATAATTTCTTTCTGCTTTATTCAATTTTTGACTTGCATATGCATTTGGGTGATCCATTGTTTCATCGTATGGTTGAGATAGAATTGACCCAACAACTACATTCAATGCATCAACATGGACATGAAGTTTTCTCGACTAGTCTGGAAATTTGAGAATAGGTGCTTCGACCAACTTCTTCTTTAAAAATTCGAAGGATTCTTGGCAATCCTGAATCTATTTGAATTCGACATATTTTTATCGAAGCTCGTCCATTGGGAAGGTGATGTCTGAGTAGTGGTGTATAAACTTCCTATAATAGCCAGTATGACCCAATAGAATTTTGATCTGTTTTTTATTTACGGGAGGTTTTAGATCAAGGATAATATTTATTTTATCCATGTCGACCTTCACTCCATATTTACATACCATGTGTCCGAGCAAGATTCCAATAGGTGTGGAGAATATGCATTTTCTGATGTTTAGTGATTGTTGAATCTATCTACAGCGTTCTAACATAAGTCAAAGCCATTGTATGTGATTTCTGAGTAGACTATAGATTATCTAATCGTCGAAGTATACATCCATGGTTTTGTAGATGTACTCTTATAATTCTTTGACTACTATTATTGAAAAAACTGTTAGCGCGTTCTTTAGTCCGAATGGCATGACTCTGTAGGAAAAAGATCCAAATTCCAACACGAAAGTTATTTTTTCCTGATCTTATTTTGCGATTGGAACCTTGTTACATCCGAAGATTCCATCAGTAAATCAATAACATTCATGAGAAATGATTTTTTTTATGATTTCTTCAACAAAAATGGTGGGGAACAAATCTGTCACAGTTTATTTATTGATTCCCCAAAATTTGACACAAATTCTTAACTTCTTTGGATCATGTTTCTTTGTTTGTATCACCATCACACTTGCCTGTTCTACTTTGTCGATAGGATAAATAATTCCTTCTTGTAGCATTCCTTCAATCTCTTTTTGAACGATTGGTTTGTACTTATGTGTTAGTTCATATGGTCATTTTTTAATTGGATTTTCTCTTGGGATCAGTTCCATCTTGATTTCACCCATTTCCTCTACAATTCCTTTCAGGTCCTTGTAGTCACGTGCAAAATGTCTTGGTACTCTTTTAGTAGACTGACTATGTTGGTTGTTTTCTTATCAGACCAATAATCACCTACTCACACCATTTTTGGTCGGTCACCATTTGATATGTCGAATTATTTCATTCCTATTTCCGCATCCATCCATTCTTGTGGCTTTTCTTCATCGATATGGTGTTCTCCTTCTTCAATTTTCATAAAGATTTTTGGGAATTAGGATTTTCTTGGTCCTATTTGTGTTCCATGGCTATACATAATACTAATTTTACATGATTTTGTAATGTTGGATGGTCTTTCTTCCATTGGAAGCTCTATACTAACCAACTTTTATTCTCCATATCAATCCTCTGTGCGGTCAATATTTCCTTGTTTTCTACCAACACAAAGTTGCACGTCGACGCCGATCATCCATCGAACGACATCTTTACTTTTTCTTTCTATTGAGTTGGTGAAGGACTTTCTAGAAATATTTTTATTTGGAATGTTGTGTCTTTCAAGTTTTCCTCTACTTCATTAAATTTGAAGTCTTGGAAAAAATTTATTTTCATTTCAGACTAGTTGGAACTGTGGCCACAAGATTCTTCAATTTTGTACCATTTTCTTGGTATCTCATATAATGTACATGGGAACATATGGGGTCATGCCCTTTCATCCTTGTATCCAATTCTTCATCATTCTCTTTTGCAACGTTGGATATGCTCTATTGGATCATAGCCTATTTTGAATGTAGAAATATTTGCATATTTGGATAGTTTCTTGTCACTGAATATTTCAATGAAGTATGTCGACACAGTCGTACATTTTTGTAATAAGGGGGAATGTGTTTCCCACCATCTTGCATTCTGGCATGTGCAAGTTTCCACAAGACTCTTTGTTCTTCCTTTCTCTCCTATGTATTTTGTTACCTCTTCCACATGGGTCAAAGGGGTATGTCATTATTTGTATTGCAAGGGTTTTCTTATCTGATTTTTAGTCGGAATGAGAGTGGGAGTTTGTCGGGTTATTTTTTCATAAAATTTTGGTACAACCTAGATTGAATAACATGTCTTAAGATGTTTCTTTGGAATAACTTCAATACACCAGCAGTCTTTTGCATGTTCTTCATAATTCTCTATTTTCCAGTTTTATAAGGCCCAATCATAATTATGTCCGACCGACATGGGAGATCCTCTCAAAATTTCTCCACCTACGATCGGTTCTATATAGTTTTTTTGTTCATTATTTATCTAATATAAATATCTGGCTTCTTAATATTCATCCCATGACAACATCCATGTTTTTCCTTCCTTTGGATCTAGGGGAATAATTATTTTTCTCCCACTTCCTTTCAATTTGATTGTATCTCTTTCCAAGGAGACATTTTTTTTCATTCTCCGACCCCATGGTCGATCGACAAGAGATGCATACGTTGGCATTCCTTCGACAAGGTCGATCACCTCGAAGTTGACCGAAGTCAGTATTCCTATAATTTGTGTGTCGACATTTCTCAATATTCTGATTGGTTCTATTAATCTTTGATCAACTAACTTAAGATAATTCATCGTGGGTTCTAGGTTAGGTCAGCCCATTCGTGCCCATGTTTCTCATGGTAAAATATTAACTTGCGAACCAAAATCAACTACCACCTAATTGATCATCATTCCTTTGATTTCCAAGTCGACATGTGGATCATAATATTTGTTATTATAAGAGACATTATTTACATCCTTGGTTGGTTTCCGACCATCTTTGTATTCTTGCAGTATGTTGAGTAGGTCCAATAGCCTACCTATCAAATTTTTTTCTTTGAGTAGTTGTAAAAATTCCTAGATGGTGTCTTCATCTCGACTTCTAGGATTTTGTTGATCTTTTGTGGAATTCTTGAAGAATTTAAGAGCTTCTCTCATTATTTTCTCTTCTTTGTTTGGATTTGGAAAGTTGTTAGTCTTTTTTCTTTGGTAATTTTGTGGTGGAGTATGGATGTCGCATCCGGCACCCGACCTTGTAACAATTTGTAAGTTCTTTCATTTTCTCACCTCTTATTTGGATACTATGTGTAGTAGATTCGTAGTTTTTCTAGATATAACTTTGTCGAGTACTATCAGGAAGTCCTCTAGGGAGTGATCTCAAATGCCACATATGTTGCAGAACTTCAGATAAATCATTTCTTTCATTGGACAGTTTGCATTGTTGTGACCATTTTTCAAGAAATTAACACAATATGGTCGTCCATAACCTCAACCTTGACCACCAAATCCACGTCAGCGTCTTCGACCTCAACCATGACCACCGAAATAATCATCTCTTCAACCATAGTTGTTTGTGTGTTCGGTATTTTCTATATGTAAAAGACACAAGGGTTTCTTAATGAACAAATTCACTCTGAATCCATAATAAGATATATAATAATATTTGATTGTAAAAATGATGATATTACAAATATAGGGCCTGTCTATATATATATATATATATATGCCCTTTATGGTTTTTTATGAAGAGTCATGACTTTTATTCATGACCTTTTATTACATTAATGTTTAATTTTACTTTATTTATTATTTTAATGTCTTTATATTATATTATTTATTTATTGTAACATTCCCCTTCCCTTAAATTTTTCTTTTTCCTCAAAGAAATGGTAAGGAATGATGTAACTGGCGAAAGTGCTCTAACTCCCATGTTGCATCTTCTTCTGGTAGATTTTTCCATTTAATCAGATATTCCTTGATTACTCGAGAACGTAATCTCTTTTCCTGGGTGGCGATAATGGCTTCGGGCTCTAAAATTATTCTTCCTTCCTAATCCAACATAGGAATCATAGTTTGTGCCTTTTTTTGTTTTCCTACGACTCTCTTTAGACATGATACATGAAAATTCTTGTGGATACAACTTTTATTTGGTAAATCCAACTGGTAAGCTACGTGACTAATTTTTCTATTTATTTGATATGGTCCATAAAATTTTGGAGCCAATTTATTCTTCCCATGTTGTTTAAGGGATAATTGTTTGTAAGGTTGAAGTCTCACAAATACCCATCCTCCTACTTAGAACTCTATTTTTGTTCGGTTTTGGTCAGCTTGTTGCTTCATTCGATTCCTTGAAATTGTTAAGTTTTCTTTGAGTAAGTAAAGGATTTTCTGACTTTCGTCTAAATGGCCTTTTACTGATACAACTTTTATGTGGCTAGTGTTCAATTGCTTCCATGATGGATTTTCGTAACTATGAAGATATTGGAATGGTGTCATTTTAGTTGATGTGTGATAAGTGGAATTATACCACCACTCAGCAAGGTGCAACCATTGAAACCATTTATTTTGTTTGTCAGAGATAAAACAACGAAGATAGGTTTCTAAACATTTATTGACAAATTTTGTTTGACCATATGTTTGAGGGTGTTAAGATGAGCTCATATTGAGAGAGATTTTGATCTGTTTGAAAAATTCTCTCCAAAAATTCCCTTTAAATTTGGAATCTCTATCACTGATGATAACCTTAGGGAACCCATGTAGTTTGTAAATATTTTTACATAATATTTCAGTTGCTTGTTTTGTTGAATCTATTTTTCTTACTCCAATAAAGTGTGTGTACTTGGTTTGTCTGTCTACTAATACTAATATTTTATCTTTTCCCTCGGATATGGGTAGTCCCTCAATGAAATCAATTGAAACTTCTTCCCATTTTTGGTTGGGAATGTGTAACTGGTGGAGTAACCCATGGGTCGACACATTTTCATTCTTGTTCCTTTGATGGATATCACATTCTGCTACATATTTTTGAATATCTGCACTCATCCCTTTCCAAAAAAATTATTTTCGTGCATTATAGTATGTTTTGGAAAATCTGACGTGACATGCAGTTGGGCAATCATGAGATTCTTGAAGAACCTTCGCATTAAATCTTGAGTTGGTATTTAAGTAGATTCTTCCTTTATATCATAATATGTCGTTCTTCCATTCGAACTTAGGGTCTTGATTTAAATTTTTTATTATAGTGCAAGTCTCCAGGTTTTTTGCATACTCGGTTTGGATTTCATCCAACCATTCTAGAATGGCTATTGATATTGAAAAAACTTGTGTTTCTTCATCTTTTCGTGATAGGGAATCAACAATGATGTTGTCTTTTCCACTTTTATGTAGAATTTTCATATCAAACGTGGAAATTTTCTCTATCCACTTTTTCTGTTCGATTGACAATGTTTTTTGTTGTAACAAGTACTGGAGGTTGTTATGATCTATGTATATCAAGAACTTACTTCCCAATATATATTGGTGCCATTTTTTTAATACATGCATGATGGCAATATTTCCTTGTTGTAAGTGGATTGTAAGAATTTTGTTTTATTTAGTTACCTTCTCTCAGAGGCTATTGGGTGCTCATCTTACATCAATACTGCTCCAATTCCAAAACCTGACGCATCACACTTGATGATGAAAGGTTTGGAGAATTCAGGTGTTGCTAATACCGGGGCTGTGGACATAATGTTTTTTAAGTTTTCAAAACATTTTTGTGCTTCAAAATTCCATTGGAAATAATTTTTCTTAAGGAGATTTGTTAGGGGGGCGGTTAAATGAGCATATTTTTTTACGAATCTTCGATAGTATCCTGCCAATCCTAGAAATCCTCTTTACTTGAATATGTTTTGGGGTTTAGTTCACTCTATGATTGCCCTGATTTTCTTGGGATCTACCTTGATTCCTTTTTTGGATATGATGTGACCAAGGTACTCTACTTCCTCCTTGCCAAATGTACATTTTGACATTTTGGCATAGAATTGATTTTCCTCCATAAGAGATAACACTTGGCCCAAATGATTCATATGATCCTCCCATATTTTAATGTACACTAAGATATCATTGAAGAAAACTAAGACATGTTTCCATAAGTATGGGTGAAATAATTCATTCATTGTCACTTGGAAAGTGGTGGGGGAATTAGTTAGCCCAAAATGCGTCACCTTGAATTCGTAGTGTCCTTCATGTGTCTGGAAGGCACTCTTTGCTACATCTTCTACTCTGACTCTAATATGATAGTACCTAGATCTTAAATCAAGTTTTGAAAATATCTTGTTCCATGAAGTTCATCCAACATTTCGTCAATAAATGGGATGGGAAATTCATTTTTAATTGTTATTTTTTTTTATCCCTCAGTGATCTATGCATAATCTGAAAGATCCATCTTTCTTTCGAACTAACACTACTGGAGTTGCATACAAACTTCTTCTTTTCATGATGACACCACATTTTAATAGGTATTGGACTAATATTTATTTATTTTGTGGTGATGAGGGTATCTTTATGGTGTAATCCTGGTTGGGCTTGATCCAGGTTTAACTTCAATTATATGTTCAATTCTTCTTTGAGGTGGTAACTCCATGGGAAGGTCTTGAAATACCTTCTTTTTTTTTTGAATTATATCTTGGACATCTGATGTTTTGGAGTCATCATGTTCTGATTATTTTATTTCTCTGTTGTGGCATTGGATGAAGTATGTTGTTGCTCCTTTTCGGATCATTTTTTCCATTTGTTGTGATGACACAACCTATGTTTGTGGAGGTTGAAAACCATATAATTTATAACTTTTACCTTGCCACTTGAATTGGATGAAATATTCCTAGTGATTGATTGAGTATGTTCTCAAGGTTTGTAACCATTGGACTCCTAAAACCACATATACTCCTCCTAGAGGGACGGTGTAGAGTTTTGATTCCAAATTGAAATATTGGATTTGAAGTTTCAACTTATGGAATTTTCCGACATTTCCAATTTTTTTGTCGTCTGCAACCATTACTTTAATGTCCGGGACTGGATATACAAATAATTTGAGTTTCCTTTCAATCTTGATATCGAGGAAATTGTGGGTAATTCTAGTATCGATTAGTATAGTGACATTATCATTTTTCATATGTCCTTTTAATTTAAGATTTTGTGGTTGGGTAATTCATGTGATGGTTGCAAGCGATATTCTTGGTGTGTTCTCTTCTATGAGTTTTGAAGTGTCATTTTAGAAATTTTCCATTTCTTCATTAGTAGTTTTTCATTTTAGAAATTTTCCATTTCTTCATTATGAGTGTTGAGTCTAATTCATTGTCTTTTTCTTCTTCACAAGTGTACAGTTTTTTTGAGTTATCTTCGATCTGACACCTATGTATGGGGTCCCATTTCTCTCCACATCGTTTACATTTTCCTTCTTTTATCCTTTGGGACTCTAAACTTCTTCTTCTATATTCACGTAGATTGGGTGGTATGTATTTGTCATTTCCTATGGTCTGAGGTACACTCCTTGAGTAAACCTTGTTGAATATTGATTGGCCTTCTAGTTTTTCTTCTGCGGATTTTTCCTTGTGTATTTCTATTTCTACCGTAGTAACCTCATGTAATCTTAACTTGCCTTGGATATGTGGTTTGAGACCACCTCTGTAATACTGTAGTAATTGATCATCAAATATTCCAAATACTTGGGTGGCGAGAGCTTCCCATTGATGTGTAAATTCATTTATGCTTCCTTTTGTTGTAATATGGTGAGTTTTGAAAAAAAAAAAAATCTAAGATGCCCTGGAATCTTTTAAAAAATATATTTTTGAAAGAATTCCAATTATATGACATAATTCTTCATTTCCACCATAGATACCAATTGTATGCAGTGCCTTCGAGATACATGGATGCGTATTTGACCTTCTCTTCATCTGTTGTCATGTTATATATGTGGAAATATTCTTCAGTTTTGTTATACTAGGCTACACATTGATTATTGCCTCCATTGTATTTTGGGAGTTCTATTCTGGCTTTGGGTGGGCATAACATTAAGTGTTGGTATTGTGATGTAGGTTGGGGGTTTGATATTGAATCATGGAAAATTGGAGGTATATTTGATGTGATTGAATATGATTGGTGGTGATTCTGATTTTTTGTAAGGTTTAAGAGCTCAATATGTTTTTCTTCTTGATTTTATGTTATAACCGTCAGGTTTTTCTTTAAATCCTATGTTATTTCTCTTTTCAAGTTACCCACGCCTTGTTGTAATTTCATCCCAAGCTCTTGAAAAATATCATCTTTAAGATCTTGTTTTAGATTAGTTATGCCTTGGCGTAGCTCAGACCCAACTTCCGTGGTAATTTTTTCATTAAGGTTAAGCTTTAGATCTTTTTTGAGTGACTCGTTGTGGAGCCTTGTTTCTTCTAGTAAATCATCGTGAGTTTTTTGTATTGCATTTTCGAGTGATTTTATAATGCTTTTACATTCCTGGTCTATTTTTTCCACTTGATTTTTTAATTCCGACATCCTTCTGGTGTTTGGGGGTCAATATTTTTCTGTAATTTTGACCTTTCTTGGAAGATCTCCTTTTAATTATTTCAATTAAATAATTGTATGTAATTTAAAGAATATTAATTATATATAAGTGTGTGTGTGTGTGTATACAATTATATTATATTATATAATTAATGGGTGTAATGGGGGGTAACGATTTCTTAGAATATGGGAGTGTTGAGTTGGCGGTGTGGGGAAGGAAGAGTATAGAGAGAGTGTGGAAGGATTTGTGTAGATTTTTGGAGAGTGGAGGGTGCAGGAGAGTGAAGAGGGGGTGGGGAGAGGTCACAGGGGAGTGGGGAGAGATCACG
>JASDQU010102194.1:18898-34501 GCA_032191745.1 Picea mariana | reverse complement strand
CCTTCAATAATCGTTCCACAAGAACCTTCTTATAGTCATCCTTTGATTGAGGTTGCTCATCGTTGGCAACTGTCTTCCTCAATAGCTCCAATTCATTTCTATACACAACATGCATCATCATAGCCACAATTACATTAGTCGTAATATTAAACCGAATGCATGTATCATAACGTTCGAACTCATAAACATCCTCAAATGTTTCCATAAGTGCAACACAAACAAATTTCGATTGTATCTTCAGCAATACAATCCTTATTACTTAGGGTGTCAAGACCTTTTCGTTCATCAATGTACTAGCTTTCTCATTCCATAGAAAACGTAATGCACAGCAAGGAAAGAATTGAGGGCTCTCCCCTTCTTTAAATTCTTTCTACATTGCCTGGGGCTTTTCAGCCCAGTCCAGTTATCTCTAAGGTCTCACTGCCTTTTCTTAATCACAACTTCAACCAAGCCTCATCAGTTAAACGTACTCATTTATTGATTTAATCATACTCAGGGGATTTACTTGCCTCTTACCAACTATACGGTTTCCACAACTGCTCTTTTTCTGAGCAGCCTTGGTTAGGCCTCACCCTAACCCTTTTTGGGATACTGCAACATGCTTTAATAGAACTATTTTCTCATAATGAATCATGAACATGTGCATCCCACACACTTCCATTCGGTTATCAGAATGGTCAATATGCAGTTGTTAGTCTTCTATTAATTACATGATTCTTTCAAAATGTAATCCGGGATTCTTATATATATGGACAGGCCTTGCAGCCCATTGTCCAACCACCAAGAACTCCTTCGGCATGCAACTTCCTTGTTGCATATCCATCACTATTTGTGATGGCCTCAACCTTGAGTTAGTTTTGGCCTTTTTTTTTTTCCACTAAATATTCCTCTTAAGGAATATAAACATGCATCTTTGTTGTTAAGATTAGTCAATTCGGATTCATTCACAATCATTCTCATGTGATGCTCAAAGGCGTAATTATTTGTCTCTTATTATGACAAGAGAGCATCTTTGCTCATTTACCCTTTCATCTAATTATATTGGCACTTCCTGAGGAAATGGAATACATTCCCCTTAGGCTATTAATTGGAACATAACTTTCATGACTCCCCAGAATGGAGTCAGTTATGCCTCCATAGTATTCCTTCAATCTTGGCAAAAACAATACTTGCTTTATATTTCGCTCATTGGGAAAAACCATATCGTGCCTATAACTATACTCTTACATCATACGTGTGCATTACTTTGCATGTTTAGTATCATTCATACCTTACTGATATTAATATCAGGCTTCCTATTATGAAGCTTCACACTGCATTCAACTCATGCGTATTCATCATACTCGCTCACACCTTCTCCTCACGCGACCACCGGCGGTGACCACGATCTGAACTAAAAGGCGCTTCGCGTTTCGAGATTTCGGGATTCATGTTGAAAGGAACTCTGGTTCTTCGATCCCCGAAATCTAAAAACCTGAAAGACTGAAGCTAAGGTTTTCTCGGCTCTTTGATTCACATGACCCTTCGCTCGGTACCGGGGGTCAACTCCTAGACATGCGTCGGGATTCCGTGTTTCAGCGAATCCGCGGACAGCGCCCCACCGTTTCCCAAAACTTCTGACCCACGAGGGTCCGGCGACTTGGATCCCACGGTCCAGATCTCTCTAGCAATCAATGGTCGTGACCAAATTCCAGCTTTCCACCTTTCATGACTCTGGCGAAGTCTTCACCCCTTAACTCCTGATTCCCGAAATTTCGAAATTCTCTTCTGGACGATCAATGGTCCAAATCGCTCCTTGATCAACAACTATGATCTTTTCGCAAATTTCTCATTGCTTCTTCCAAGCCCTTTGGTTCTGTGAAATTTCGGTATCTCCTCGCAACTAACCAGTGCACTACTTCTCTGAGATCGAACAACTCGAATCATTTCGGTTCTTTCTAAATGGATCTTGACTCTCGATCCTATCCAATCTTCAAAACTCTTTTCTGAAGGATTTCTCCTGCTCAATCCTCCATACTTGTTCTTTCTTTGAACTTCAGTTTTCTGCGCTTCACCTTTGAACGCTTCAACTCTCGAAACTTAGAAACTTTTTCTAAGTGTTTCCTCTCAAGACTTAAAACCACTACTCCTCTTGGTATACTCTGCGTTCAACCTGCGAAGTTTTCAAACTTTAACACAAGCTTGATTCTATACGCATGTTCGGTGTACCAAATTTCCCCGCTATCTCTTCTGAGCTTTTAAGTTACTTACAGGATTAATCTCATAGTCATAACTCATACGGATGTTACCCTCTCTTTATGGGAACAACCAACAAGGGTCACTCTTGGGAATTAGCAACAGTCCCAAAGGACTCCTCTTAATCTTGCTTAAACAGATTATCCTTGTTGTCCATTCTAACCATTATAGGTCAGGTAATCTGACCTTATATATTTTCATCAGTCCTCTCAATCGTGAGGAGTTATATGCTCAAGGTTTAGTCTTTTAATAATGCAGTAATTATAACTTTCTAAGGATCCTACCAGTCCTTACTAGATTTCTCGAATCATGAAGAAGTTCTTCATTTGGATCTTAAGTTCTTACCTAACCAGCCATCTCAATTGCAAGAGACTCTACCTGCTTTAGTAGGTAGCCATTGTCACACTATAATAGAACAACTCAATTCATGTCCCTTGTCTGGCTCGTGCAACTTCATAGCACAATTCATTCCACCTCTGTTATTCACACTCAGGTCTTATCAGTAATATTGATCAGTGCATTCCTACTCCTATAAGAGTAGTTACCATTTTAACAGAGGGGTTAAAGAAATTCCCAATTTAGAGTTTCATTCTATGGTCCTTCTTCTTAAAGAGAAAATGCAGATAACAATGTCTCTTTACGCGGCTCGTACATGAGCCCAAGCAGACCAAGTGTTGTAACCATGCTCTGATACCAATTTGAAAAACACCCACTACGGCATAATGAATTTTTCGTCTTTTTCTTCGAGGGACAGAATCCCCGAGACTTCTATGGGGCCTAGTGCAGACCATCCCTTCCCTTATCCTCCTCCAAGCAACCACAACCTGGCCTTAGCGCAAGTGCCTTTCGCAGCTCGCAAGTTGGGAGTCAAGGCTCTCGACTCCTCTTTCTCCAAATGCCGATACCCGAGATGCGATATGGGTATGGCTCCTTCCTCACTAGCGCCTACTACATGTAACTGTAGGCTAGGCCAAACACTAGCGCCACTCGCAACTTCTCTAGTTGAGGTGTTGATCCCTCGTGCTCCTCCTTTACGAAATCCCGAGACACAAGAGGTCAACGTTACATGGGCTTTGCCAAAGCGATGCACACACGCCACTTGTCTCCTCCACTGTACTCTGCACACGAGCTGTGTCGCTGCCGCCCGTCACACGTGACCTCGACTCTCAGTGTTTCACGGCCTTAACGATCAAGGTGCAACTTCTTCATCCTGCGAAACCCCGAGCCACAATAAGTCAACAATGGATCACTCGCTTCCTAAGCTAAATACTAACGCTACTCGCATCTCGCGACTTCGCGAGTTGGAGTGTTGAGCCCTCGTGCTCCTCCTTCGTGAATTCCCGAGATACAATAAGTCAACAATGGGTTGACTCTTTCCTAGGTGACATGTGTCCATCCCCTGTCAACCACATGGTCCCCACCTAACAGAGGTGCCATGTGTTTGCATGAGCCCTCGGTGCTCGGCACTTCGTGACTTCTACAGTCGAAAAGAAACTCTCTCAAGTTCTGAACCCCTGATAGGCGATAACCACGAAAGTTCTGATCCCATGGTTCTCCCGTGGCCTGGATCCAACGGTCACGATCATGTCACGATCATGTCACGATCTCGCGAATCGTGAGTTCATGGGATCCTACCCTTGACCACTCCAAGTCACGAGTCAACGAAATGCTACTCTCCTGCCTATACAAAGGCTAAGATCGACGGTTAATAGGGCTCCATCAGATCCTTGGATCTACAGTTCCGATTCCTTTGCTACTTGCGAAGGTTGAAAGGGGTCGAGGMAATAACACCTACGTTCCTTCCTCCAATCTAACGGTYGTGACAGACCTCAGATCCTCGGAAAGGATCTCATCCGTTCATCTAACAAACGAAAGGGTACTCTCCTTCGGTATTTGAAACTCGYTATCCTTCCTAAGCTTCGTCAGTTATGAAAKACTTGAGAGCTTTGTGCTCTGTCTCTTGGACTTGACTCTTAGAAGAGTCTTCAGTACAACTATTCATCAAGGGGTTCTGGGGTTCTATTTGATCGCAGAGGGCCTATGCATATTGGCACTACCTCTTATGAGCTTAACAAACTCCATCCTCCAAGGGACTCAGAACAACTAGGTGAGTAAACCATCGTACATGCGGCTACACCTAAGGTCGTCGAGCTCACAGTTCGTGGCTCTAGCTTAAGATGCTATAAAACTCCAAAATTTATGAGAACAAGTCATGTCCGACCCATATAATTCCTTACTTGCCTAATTATACAACCAAGAATAAATAGAAGGGATACAGTATATCCATTAAGCATTCATTCACATTCCTGAAAGCATGCATAGTATAACCAATTCATACACAGTCACAACTAAGTTACACAGGGTAGGAAATCACTTATCTATTATAGGTTGCCGCCAACCAACTGACTGTGGGTGTTCGTCCTTCCACCTAACCATAGGCTCAGAGGCATTCATTCTTAGCACTCTGGCCACCCCCATGCCAAGCCATGATATCACCAAGGAATTCTCACAGTTCTCGAGGGTTCTCTCTCTGTTTCAGCTTCTGTTCGAGTCCTGTTTTCTGCAACTTAGATCTTTCTCACTCGGTTCTGGCCTCGGCGAGGTTTCTCATATGCTCTTCAGCATCAAGCTCACGGCCTTCTGTTCGTGATTCGTTGGAGAGCTTTGTGCCTCTCCCTTGTGAGCTTCCACCCTCGTCTGGTGCCTCATTTTCCCATGTGTGTGTCCCTCTTACTTGGGAAGGTTTTTGCCGACCTATCTGGTTCCTTCTGTCAGAAGGAAGCTCAGGTCTGCAAGTCCCTGTGGTACTTCGGACTGACAGCCCATGTTTCCATTCATGGGGGTGGTTGGTGATTCAACCACGAGTCCTTTCTTCATTGACTGATTTTCTTTCGTTGGGATTCGAAGGAGGCTTGTCATCCTTATCTAGGGAGATTTGGGGTTATTTGATACATGAACCCTCTCTTATAGTTTTCACATTCTTCCTCTAGTGATATCATGGCTGGTACTTTCAAGGCTTCACCCCCAGAGTCAGTTATTGGCAACTCAAACAATAATACATTTACATTTTCCTCATGCATTAGCATGGTAATTCCTACTTTATGATTAATTACAAATTGGGGGAAATAGGGTGTTATAGAAGCATACTATGGTTTTCTCTTTGAGTTTATGTTGAAATAGTGCAGTTTTCATTCATTCCTTAATTTATCACAAGGCTAATTCTTTTTTATGATAGGAGAGTCTTATTGTAGACAATAAGATTCAGGGTTGAATTACATCATGCAGACACTTGTTTTTCAGAGGTGTTGATCTATCTTTGATAGTCTGTGTAGACTTGTTTGTTTGTGAATTAATTTTCATGATTGACAAAGGCTATTGTGTAGAGTCGAGTGGGCAAAAATCTGTGGCAAGTTGATCCAACTTTTAGAATTCAATTTTTTATTTTCTGTCAAAGGTCCTTTTGTATGTTCCATCGGGGATGTCTATGTTTGACTTTGGTCCGAAATTTCTGCACGAAATTGTGTAAAGAGAATGGCTCTTTGGTGAATTAGAATGAAATAAAAGATTGATTTATGTCTCATTTGTCTTGATTATCATCTTGGTGTCTTTACTTATGTCTCTACATTTATTTCAACAACTATTATATTCACAAAATCATATTAAAATGAATTTTCCTACAAGCTTTTATTTGTAAAAGAGACTAGCCTAAGCACTTGTAATCAATACTTGTGAGTTAGGATTTTATTGTTGATGGCTATAAAGATTGGGTGACATTCTCGTCTATTTTGCTTTAGCCAAGCAGAATCTGAAAATGCTTGAGTAAGATCATTTCATATCTTTTCCTCAACATTTATTTAGCGACCATACTGGGGAGATCTTCGATATCTCTCTGGTTAATATTTTATGCTTGATTAACATCGATACATCTTTTTTTCTTTTTCTTTTTTTCTGATATTGATTCTTTGACTATTTTATTTCTTAATGATTGTGTATGTTGCAAGCCCACCCAATATTGAGCCCGGTCTTCAAAATCAAACCAACATTGCTTTGAACCTGTTTAACACCATTTAGACACTGCCAATACCTATGTTGATCTTAATCATTCATGGGCAACAATTGAACGAGATATTAGTGCTCAAGAACAATTGGAAGCTAGACGTAGACAACCGAGAAATCACCAATAACCTTCTTGTTCTTCAGTTTTGGCCTTTCTTTCATGTCCTTAGAATCTCGTGTTTCTAGAAAAAGAAGAGGCTTATCAACTGAAATTAATCCTATTGCTGAAATAGGAAGAAGGAACGTTGTGTTATCTACCCAACAAAGTGCTCTAAGGAGAACCTTGTCTGATTCATCCAGTTCATCTTTCTTTCCCTCATCTATCATCCACAAGATGGCATCTAGTGGTGGATTTGGTGGCACGTGAAGTGCTTCCTCTTCTCAGTCTTCATCTTTGTCGGTGATTCGTAGCTTATATAGCCACCATATTCCTGTCCAATCTACCACAAACCCCACCAAAGTTATTTAAAAGTATGGGCTTTTTCAGTTTGAAGAAGACGCCACAACCACACCGTGGCATGTGTGCTTTCCACTTAACTTAGCACCTGCTACTCATCAACTTCCTAAGTTCAAGGAGCATATTCCTAAGTTCTCAGAAAATAACACTATCACTACAAACGAAAACCTAGTGGCATTTTCTAATGCCTGTCACAACATAGGAGCCAACGACAATGATACTTGCATGCGCTTATTCGTCAATTCCTTGGAAGGAAAGGCTGCAGCGGATTTCTTTGACCTTCCTCCTAGAATTTTGTCTACTTGGGAGGAGTTAATATATTGGTTCAGATCCACTTATGAGCAATATAAAAGCCCAGTCGAGAAGTTACGAGAATATAATAACGTCACCCATAAGGATGGTGAGACCATCAAGTCTTTCAACTTGCATTTCACTAAGCTATATAATCAGATCCCTGAACTCATCTGACCTCAGAACCAAGCCGCTTTCATGCATTACCTTCCCCCTACTATCATAGGCTTGAGGAAAAAGCCATTGATAATCTCAGTTTTTGCTCTGCATACTTGTTCAGAGTATGAAGAACAGCTTGAAAGAACAGGTCTTCCCCAGGGAGAATCAGTTAAATAGACAAACATGTCAGCCCTCTTATAGCTAGTACAAGACATGAATAATCATATGATAGAGTTCAAGCAAAAGGGAACTGTCTCACCTCTCACCCTTGGAGCTTCATATTCTTCTACACCCCCCTTTAGAAATCCGATTGAAAATAATTTTCAACCTAAAGCTATCTTGCCTCAAAGTTGGTGTAACTTCTATGAGGAACACCACGAGGAAGCCACATGTGAGGTAAGGAAGAGTGTCAGAGATAAGATCTTTGGTAAAAATACCAGAAACTACTATCGTTGTCCAAGATTTTGCAGAGCCAGAAGATGTCATGATCATCAATACTAGGAACAAAGCCTATGCTCCCAAGGGAAAATTTGATCCTCCCCACAATTCTTCTAGCCCGAGCTCATCCTCACCCGCTACTATTGTTCAGGTTCCTAAGGTTCTTGACAGTCAAGGAACAACTTCCCCTCTCCCCTCTTCCAAATACAATATCCTAAATCAATTGGCCAACATTAAAGCATATGCAACCCTTCTRGACATGGTTGTCGTCCYTGAACAATAGATGCATCTGAAACAATTCATGGAAGGAAAAACTTTTGTTGTAGCCAACCTCTCTAAAGAGGTAAACGAAGAGGATTCGTCTGTAAATAAAGTAGGTGTACATAAATTTAGTACCTTGTAAAAAATCCCCCTTTTAGATTTTTGTAAAGATTATGGATAAGATTGCCCATCGTTGCCTCATTGATGGCGGTTCAGTCCCAAGTATGATGTCAAAGATTATTATGGAAGAGCTAGGCTTGTCTTGTAAAAATGAATATGCCATAAGCATGCTCTCCTATAATAGTATACAACAAATGACCATAGGTGATATTAAAGATGTAACCTTAGTTTTATGCGCACACCYCGAAATAAGGACAACCCTTAGTATTCAGGTAATCGATATGCATGTAAGTAATTATTGAATTATCTTGGGAAGAGATTGGCAAGCCTTAACAAGTGGATACCTCTCACTCGACGGGACACATTTATCCATGCCTCGAAATGGTAAGAACATTATATTCCTTAGAGAGGGAAGGATTTCACCCTACATAGAGAGTGTTCCACAACCTACTGTAAACTATATCGAAGAGGACCTAGGAGTGTGATCCATCTTTGTTGAGAAGGATAATATTCCTTTGGAACAAATCAATTTAGATGATGATATGTGGCACATGCACTTTGATGGTTCATGCTCTAGTGAAGGTAATGGGGCTGGCATTATCTTGGTTTCCCTTGTAGAGAAAATTCATAATTTGTCTTACAGGTTGGAGTTTTCTTGTACAAACAATGTCACTGAATTCAAAGCTTTATTATTAGGCATTGAAAACACTTATAATCTTGGTTGTGGTCACCTTTCAGTTTTTGGAGATTCTTAGCTTGTTGTGAACCTGGTACGTAAGATATACTCTCCTAGCAACAACCTGATGAAACGATACACCCAAACTATTTGGGTGCTTATCTCGAACCTGTTATCTTTCAATATCACTCTAGTTAAGAGGGAGTTGAATTCAATGGTTGAAAGGGGATCCAATGGGACAAGGGCCAAATAAGGGTGTTGGAGAAGGGTCAGGTCCACCTTTTTTTTTGTTAACAATGGTAGGTATCACTGGAATTGGGGCAAAGAGAGGAACCAAATGGGACAGGTCCCAAATAAGTGTGTCGGTGGGAGTACTTTGGCCTGAATAATACTGCAGTGGCGGAATGCCTAAATACTTAACAGGAAGAAATATGTAGTAATTTCACAACCATGATGCATAAGGCACAGTTGCGTGGCAATAGGTCTTGTCTATTCCGTTACTTTGACCTGAATAATACATCATTGATGAAATGCCCAAATGCTTAACATGAAGAAATGTGTAGTAATTTCACAACCAAAATGTAGAAGGCACAGTTGCCTTCGGCAATAGATTTTTGTTTCAGGGTTTCTACAGACAAGGGTTTGCCCTGTGCTATAGCTCTCTGATATACGTGCAGGATCCAATAGTAGTACTCGACCCAATATCTCAAGGCACCAACTAAGGAGGCTAGACCGTGACTTTAGCTGTAATACCCGACTACCCAAGTACTAGAGAGTATCTTCCTGAGTGTTGTTCTCGGTGGCACTGTAACAGTCAGGTGACCATTCGATTTATATATGGAGGGATTTAGGAGATCTAGGTCGATCTGTATACATGTGTTGTCTAATGTGCTACCACTCGAAGGGGTACCAACATGGGTTACAAGTGTGGCCAAAAAATGTGCGCTTGAGTACCACTTGTATTTCCTGCATGTATGGCTCCCCGACCGAAAGTTTATGTGTGTAATGACAGAGCTTTGTAGCTTTAAGACGCCAGAATACGTTTCTACCCTGAAAAAATTTAACCCACAATTTCTCCCGAGGAAGGTGCTCTAATACTACTTGTAGTATTCCAAATATAAAATAGTATGCAAAACATAAATATTTTAGCTAGAAATGGTAGAGAAACAATGATATAACCAGAGCAATACCAGAATAATACCATAATAACACCAAAAAGAGCACTTTGATTATTGATAGCAATGTTCACYTCCCTCTTCAAGGGGGAAACCTCCARCAKAGCARAKCTCTATTACAATAATATCCAAGACAAGATTTCTAATACCCTCTACTCRTATTWATGYTAAATCTAWCTATCCAAAAGAACAATCTAGASGAAAATCCTTCTAGAAGCAAAAACTTCTATTAGGTCTTCTTACATTTGACTTATTCTTCCTTATTGCTAGGCCTTATTAATATTGGCCTTTATTACATGGAATTATATTATTCTACCTACGTGAGAGATTAGGGAGGTTAGGTCCCTAACATTGACATAGGATATTGAACATAACAACTACATGCAAACAAAAATAAACGAGACCTCATACAATTGTCGATTCCTGCCTAAAGAGCTTTGCTCTATAGCCTGTTTTTTTTTTTCAATTGAGCTCTATGTGACTTATGCGCTTATCGAACCATGCCTTCTCTTGCTCCTTGTCTTAATCGATTTTCCTCCAATCTCAAATAATCAACCTCCTTGACGAAGCATTGAATCAATTTTCTTCTTGAATCAAATAAATAAATCCTTACTCTGATTTATTTTAGACCTTTGAAAAATTGGATCGAACCTGGACTGAACAAAAACAGGATAAATTTCAACGTCATGTGTTAAAGTTATACGTTCTTGCTTATATTCTTCATCTGTGGTCGAAAATCAAGGATATTTTTGAAAATTTAACATCGTTTTAGTTAATACTAAAGGTAAATTTGGTTTTGTATTAAAGCACAACAATGATCTTAATACAATAACAAGTGCATCATACCATTTGATAGTACCCTATCTAGGAGTGATAGCGGCTATTTATATTGAGACTATACACATGACTTATTACATAAGGATGAAAGTAAGTATAACAACTTAACAGCTGGATTCAAACCAATTTGAGAACCACAATTCTCAAGTTGGTTTCACAATATTGGTTTATTATCATATTTTAGAAAAATAAAAATGCTACCAACTGCTACAATTTGGGAGCATTACTACTTCTTTGTGATTTCTTTTCATCACCACTTGTCATCATTCAACCATATTCAAGAAAAGACAAGATCACATTTTATAGAAACCTTCTAAGAAATCTTTCCAGTGGTTCTACAACATGATATCTTCTAGACTTGTCACTATAATGTTATCAAATTACTATAATTTGAGACTGTCGAATATGGGAATGGTTGCAATTAGGAACTAACTTGATTAGAAAGTTAGTGATCTTGACCAATGCTAGCAATGCAACATCCTGGAAACAATATACATGTGAGTAGTGATTAAATATGAAATTGAGTCCTCACACCCTCTTAAAAGTTTAGGTGTAATTTTAAAAATGAATCATAAACTACATAACCTTACAAAAGTCATGCATAGATACTCAAAATTGAAAAAAAAATCATAAATCAAAAGCATTCCTCTATAAGAAGCTCCAAAATCCAAGAACAAGCTCCTACCAAACCAAAGAATGGCAAAATTTCCCCTAAAACAAATAAAATGCGACAAAAATGGAGCAAAGGCATGATAATACTCGACAAGAAAGAGTTTCTCGAGCCATCCTCGTCGACATTTTTGGAGACGTTAAAAGGTGAACCAAAACAGGACCAAAGGGGACGTAATTACCATCAAAATGATTCAAATCCACGACTTATGCACAAGCCGTTGATGAAAATCCAGAATGGGCGAAGCGTTGCGCCTAGCTTCAGAGATCTAGAGGGTGGATCACCATGATCCCGCATGGATCCAGGGTCATTTCCATGCTTGGAAATATAAAACAAGAGGGGGGCTCTCATTATATTTTTTTAATTCTATTTCCTTATTTTTTAAGCCATTACCCAACGCCATTGCAGTTCTTATGTTGTTTTCGCGCGTCTCCCACTTCGAAACCATGGACAGATCAAATTCTCTCATTTCACGGAGTTTGATTGTAAATAACATGTAAACAAATATATGTACATATAAATAAACTACAACACTAAAAGAAAGAAGCACAAAAATTCCATGAACAACAATTTGGAATTCAACTCCCTCAAAATATGGACAAAGGAAAGCCATTCAAAGGATTTGCAAGCTAGTTTGATTTCCCGCAATATATTTTTAGTTCGAATATCTTTTACTGTTATTTTTCTTGATGCTCAGTTTATCACTAGCTTGGAGTCACCCATCACTTGCAATTTGCTGACAACTTTTTCTTTTGTTGATTCTAGAAGAGTCCATAAGGCTATGAACTATGGTATGTTATTTGAACCTTGTTCTGAAGCATATCTAATGAAAATGTAATGATTGTGGCTAATGTAGAGAACCACCCCCACCCCGCATCTAGTCGGTGCCCCTGGCTGGCTCCGTCAAAGTATCCCCATGGGATTCCAAAGTCAATTTCTGGGAGCATTGGAAAGCGGGGGGCAGTTACCTTTGGTTTGTAAATGAATTCCAATGATTGGGCTATAGTCATTACTACTTAATTGAATTATGCGCCCACCAAAGGTTATTAATAAAAATGATTGGACAACTTGCATATATTTTTACTGACTTGTACATTAATGAGTCTTTGACACAGTCTTCCAGGATGAGTTTGTTCTAGTTGTTATTTGCTTTCGTTTTTTACTTGACGATTTGAAAGGTTTGAGTTGCATACAAACATGAAATAAACAAGTGAGAAGTAGTTTCAATATTAGCTTTGCATAATGAGCACTAGTTGGGCCTGATCCAACCCCTTTTAAAGATGTTATTCATAATCAACAACTTGTTGTTTAGGGATAAGAAAGTGAAAGTTTACACTTTGGGGGGCGTGAATCTTCCAAAATTTTCCCCACCACCATTTTTTTCTCCCAACAAGTGAAGTTCTGTCGAGGCTTTGTAACCCAACTTTGTTGTGAAAGAGCCGTTTTTTGGGGGTTTTTGACCAAACCATTATGTCTTCCTCTTCTTCATCTTGAATGATATGGTTTTGGCACAGTATCCCTACGAATGCATTCCATTCATCGGACAGATCTTTGTATAGGTTTAAGGTTTCTACTGAAATACCACCAACCCTTCCTTTGGGCTGTGGAATCCCTGTTTTGGCATCATTAAGACAAGTAATGTCATATGCCTCTAATGCTTGTACCAACTATATGGAAAGCGCATAACTGTCCTCTACTCCAAGCCATGGGTCTTTTCCAATCCTTACATTATTTCAACTCCCTATCTTCCAGGCCATCCCTTGACCTACTAGTGGGAAGGCTTTAACCAGGGATTTCCATACAATTGATCCTTTACTGAATTTTTTAGGATAATGAAACCATTCATTGATGGTTAAGTTAGGAAATTATTTGGACGTCATTACTAGAGTCCAAAGGGAACTTCATATTGAAATTCTCCAAAGGTTTATGCCTGCTAGATCTTGAGAAAAAAGATGGATGTCTTTGACCACCCAACCACCGAATTCCTTAGGAGAAGTAATTAAGGACCATTTCGCTAAATGAGGGCCTTTCCTGTGTCCCGACCACAGGAATCTAGAACACAGCCTTTGGATTTTGTTAAGGACAACTTTTGGGATAGCTGCGATGGAGTTCTAGTACATCGAGATTCCTTGTAGGACAACTTTCAATAAAATTAGTTTCCCTCCTATGGATAACAGTCGATGAACCCATAGGGAAATCTGAGCTTCAATTTTGTGAAACATCTAGTCCCAGTCCGTTATCCTATAATTATCCAGTTTTAGAAAAAATCTGAGATATTTAAATCCTTCGTCTAGGGGCTTAGGGGGAGCGGGCGGAAAAGATAGAATTGCATTGCATTCTTCTTCATTACAATTATTGGCTATGATGCAAGATTTGTTCATATTTATAAACATTCATGTAGCTTTGCAGAAAAGGTCAAGGCTATCCTTCAGAGCTTTGGCGTCACAAATCGACCCAATATTTTTTTTCTAAAGGTGTTCTTTGTTCATTTCACTTTGATTTTAACATTTATTATTAGAAATATCTAGAAAATAAATCCAAAATAAAGTTTAATATTTTTTAAATTATACATAATATAAAAAACATTAAATATATTATAAACTTGTATCTATTAAATTTGGATCTATCAAAGATTGAGAAACATTCAATTTCAATTTCTTAAGATATTATTATTATTATYATTATTATTATTATTTTATTATTGTTGGTTTTTTTTTTGTAAATAAAAAGATTGTATTACCTTGAGCTAACAAAAGCTACACATGTCTGAGGATACACCAAGACTTGCCACMTGTTCTGCCACATAAGTGGAAACTAGAACAAGTGGACAGTATTGTTCAGAGACCAAAATATGACGCGTGTCTTACAAAACATGGGGACTTGCCAGTTGTTTTTCCACATGCGTGGAAATCAGAACAGGCGGTCGACTATGTTCCATAACCATCTAATGAACCAGAGTTTGATTACCACAAAAAACTTATCACTAAAACCAGAGAAAATAACAGTAAGGAGACTAGACATGAGGCAAACCTAAGCATCCATCCTGGCAGATTTTGAAGGCATAAGGCTGACAACAAGTCGGGCAGCGGCTTTTCGCAGGTGTTGTGTTGGTTTTGTCACATGGGTGAGAAAAAACACAACACTTGCATGCTTAGTTAAGTCAGATAAACAAG
Organism: Picea mariana; assembly: GCA_032191745.1. NCBI lineage: Eukaryota > Viridiplantae > Streptophyta > Pinopsida > Pinales > Pinaceae > Picea > Picea mariana. The sequence goes on along the minus strand of JASDQU010102194.1, from coordinate 19,953 downwards.
ACATAAGTTTGTGAGTAGATTAAATAACCAAATACACATGAAAACAAGGAAATAACAACTAAGAAATAAATATTAGAGAAGCATGAAAGAACTAGAACCATGAAAAGCAAAAATGACCAACATATAACTATTAATGGATCAATATAATGATAGGCTAAACATCGTAGAGAAAGGCAGGGACTTATGAGTCCCATCTTCCTCCTTGGGAGGGCTCTTGAGTTCCCTATTAGAGAACTCTTCTCTTCATGAAATGACAAATGACTATGGTGAAGAAATACAATTCTTATTCCCTCAAGAGGTGAGTGGAATGGCTCTTGCAATGGTGCTTGAAAGATTCAAAGAGAAAAGAGGATTCTCAAAGAAGAATTCTTGCAGCATAACAATACCTTGAAGTTCTTATTTTTCTAGCACACCCATGGCACATATTTATAGCATCCATACATGGCAAGATATAATTGGGTCATAGTATGAACAAGGGGCCTTTTAGGGCACTTCCTAGCCCTTGACCAACCTCCAAGCTAGATTTTCGCTAAGATATGAGTGTCAAATCGTGTTGGGGGTCGGACTAGAAGTGGTTGAGAGGCCGACAAGATTGATAAATACGTCGTTCAGAGGAGTGCACGGCTTTTCTCGTAGACAGTGACGCATCTTTCCCACAGTGCGCACTGAGGCATGTGTTGGCATGTGCATTCTGTGCACTGTGCGCGTGCTCCTTTGGTGAATTTGCGCACTTTGATTTTTGAATCAAGTATATATTTTTTTGCCTTTTTGGTGGACTTTGGTGTTGTAGGTGGACCAATTGTTGTTGGCATTGATGTTTTTCTTTAACCATTGTGTGCAATGTTGCAGACGATTTTTCAATGATAACATATGCCCCCTAATGTGTGAGGTTAGGAGCATACATATAGTCGAAATACATCAATGTTTCTTTTGTTGAGAGTGCCATTGTAATGAAGAGTGAAGAGAGGAACTGCAAGAGCGATCCGTTAGAGGGAGAGGGAAAATTGTGGGACCCAAACCATTCTCTAGGAAAAAAATAAGATGTGTGTACAAAC
>JASDQU010102193.1:151072-167792 GCA_032191745.1 Picea mariana | reverse complement strand
TGCCACCATTCTAGCGAGTCTTTCACTCTGTATTTTTAAAGTCTCTGTACATTTATTTGATTAATAGAAATCATGTATTATTGTATATCTGTGTTTATGGTTGCATCTCTGATACATTTCTGTTATATTATTGAATATTTGTGATATCTCTGTGCATTTCTTTATTATATCTCTGCTCTCATTTCGTGCCGAAAATAATCCGGATCAGTAGCGCTTTAACAATAAGGTGCATGGTCACATTGCAAGGAGACTAAGGGCCAATTCAAGCCTGATAAGCTCCCTTTGACCATTAGCAAATCGGAGTTTCGACGATCGGAGGTTGGAGAGACAAGTTATCGGAGGACTCGTTTAACGAAATCCCGACGTCAGAATCGCGTAACCAGAAACTCGCGAAATTTCAAACGCAGAGTTCTGAAATCACTGTAGACACCAGCAGACCTAGTTTCAGTTAAAGAGACAGGTAAATACGAAATTTCCCTCTGTACCTCTGCAATTTTTTTTTTTAAATTTAAAATCATGGTGTCGTCTAGCAATTTAGGACCAACTCAGGGTCCGATTCTTCTGGGAAAGAATTACGAATTCTGGTCTCTTCGAATGAGGTCATTCTTGCAAGCACAAGAATGCTGGGATCCAGTGGATCTTGGATATGTGGAACCGGATCCAGCCGCCCTCACTGCTATGAAAAATCTGCAGCGAATTGCTCAGGCAACACTGAGGAACAAAGAAAATAAAGCAAAATTTTGGATTCAGAATTTTGTAGATGATTCGATTTTCTCAAAAATCACAGGCGTTGGTACTTCCAAACAGGCCCGGGATATTCTTAAAACTTCCTATCAAGGAAATGACAGGGTCAAAACAGTTAAACTGTAGACCTTGAGGACACAATTCGAGACTTTAAGGATGACAGAGTCCGAAAATGTGGATCGGTTCATGACCAGAGTCATGGGCATCGTGAACCAGATCAGATTGACTGGCGAAGCCATCACTGATCAACGAATTGTTGAGAAAATCCTCAGAAGTTTACCCAAGAAATTCGAAATGGTTGTAACAGCAATCCTTGAATCCAAGGATCTGTCAAGATTTTCAACAGATGAACTAATTGGTTCTCTGGTGACACATGAGACCAGACTGCATCTCACAGATGAGTCACTCTCCAATGCCTTCAAAAATCAATTCTCCTTCAGCATAGGGAGAGGCAGAGGAAGAAGCAGAGGTCACCAAGGAAGAGGGAGCAATCAAAGTAACTCTCATTCCACTGGAGGTAACAGACAACACTATCCGAATCAGAATTTCCAAGGTCAAAGACAACAACATCAAAATCAACATCAGAATTTCCAGCCTCAAAGAGGCAGAGGGAGAAGATCAAATGACAAATCAAGCATACAATGCTATTACTGCAAAAAGTATGGGCACTATGAATCTGAATGCAGGAAGAAGCAAGCAAATCAACTCTCAGGCAGAGCACATGTGTCAAATCAAACAGGAGACACCTCAAGAGGTATGTTTCTCTCATGCCACAAGACTGAACAACAACCTAAAGATCTCTGGTTGCTGGACAGTGGATGCAGCAATCGCATGACAGGTAACAAAGAATTACTTTCATGCGTTGATTCTTCAATCTCATCTGATATTACACTTGGAAACGATTATTTAGTCAAAGTTCAAGGAAAAGGAATTGTTCCTATTCTTACTAAACAGAATGTAAAGAAAGACATAAACAATGTCTATCATGTTCCAGATTTGAAACATAATTTGCTAATTGTAGGACAACTCATTGAATATGGCTATAAGGTACTTTTTGAGGGAACATCTTGCAAGATATATGACAAATTCCCAAGTAGAAAATTGATTTCTGAAATCCACATGACCCCAAATAGGATGTTTCCCCTTACCCTCAGAACTGCAAATCTGAGTCAACCATATGCACAAAGTGCATCTACCCTAAATGAAACAATGGTTTGGCATACAAGATTTGGACATCTACCATTTCAGAGTCTAAGTCTTCGTCAGAAAAACTCCATGGTCAAAGGTCTACCTATCTTTAAAGAGAAAATTCCCCCATGTGAGTCTTGCATACTTGGAAAACATAAGAGAACTAGTTTTCCACAGTCATCAAATCAAGCCAAACAACATCTTGAACTTGTTCACACTGACCTATGTGGACCAATGCAAACAGAGTCCATAGGTGGTAGTTTTTACTTTCTAACGTTTATTGATGATTTTAGCAGAAAAATATGGATCTATTTTATCAGACACAAGTCTAAAACTTTTGAAAAATTCAAAGAATTCAAGGTAGAAGCTGAAAAACAGAGTGGCAAATATCTCAAAGCACTCAGGTCAGATGGAGGAGGAGAATACAACTCTAGAGAATTTGCAAATTTCTGCAAATCACAAGGCATTATCATGCAAACAATAGCCAGGTATACTCTACAACAGAATGGAGTGGTTGAAAGGAAAAATCAGACAATAATGAATATGGCAAGAACACTTCTTAAAGAGAAAAGTTTGTCAAATAGTTTTTGGGCTGAAGCAGTAGCATGCTCAGTTTATCTCTTGAATAGATCACCAACCACAAGTCTAAAGATGAAAGTTCCCCAAGAAGCATGGAGTGGGACAAAGCTCAATGTAGCGCATCTAAGGACATTCGGATGCATAGCATACGTTCACATACCTTCAGAATTAAGGAAGAAACTTGATGATAAAAGTGAGAAATGTATATTCACTGGATATAGTGAAACATCTAAAGCTTACAGGCTGTACATCTAATCACCAAGAAATTAATTCTCAGCAGAGATGTAAAATTTCTGGAAAATCAATTCTGGAATGATTCAGAAAATCAACAAATGGACAGTCAAAATCCATTGTTGCCAAGTTCTGAAAACACAGAAAATTCAGAACAGCATGTACCTCAAACTATTCTTCCAAGATTGCAGGTACAAAGGCACCTTGAAAATTCTCATGATAACTCAACTTCCAGCAGAGAATCATTCTCTGAATCACAAACTTAGAGAACTCGAAGTTTGAGAGAAATCCATCAGCAGTTGGATGACTTTGAACAACACAATCTTTTTGCTTAAATGTCATGTCAACCTACATCCTTTAAGGAAACAACTAAGGAGCCACATTGGGTTCAAGCCATGAACCAAGAAATTGACTCCATTGAGAAGAACAAGACATGGGATCTTGTTGATTTGCCAACTCACAAGAAGAGTATTGGTGTCAAGTGAGTTTACAAAACTAAACTCAATGAAAAAGGGCAGATTGAAAAACACAAGACAAGACTTGTTGCCAAAGGCTTCTCACAACAACCAGGTACTGATTATGGTGAAACTTTTGCTCCAGTAGCAAGATTAGACACTGTAAAGACTCTATTGGCCATAGCAGCACAACACAAATGACAAATTTACCAAATGGATGTCAAGTCAGCATTCCTGAATGGTTTCTTAGAAGAAGAAGTTTATGTTGATCAACCACCTGGATTTGAAGTCCAAGAGCACCCAGCCAAAGTATATCGGTTGAAGAAAGCCTTGTATGGCTTAAAGCAAGCTCCAAGAGCTTGGTACAGCAGAATTGACACTTATCTGATCAACAGTGGTTTCAGCAGAAGTCAAAATGAGCCAACTCTCTACACCAAAACAGATTAGCACGGTAAAATTTTGATTGTATGTTTATATGTTGATGACATGATCTATACAGGAAATCTTGAGTTAACAGATTTTAAACATGCCATGCAATCTGAGTTTGAGATGACAGATCTTGGCATAATGAAATATTTTTTAGGGATTGAGGTTCATCAATCAGCCAAAAGCATTTTTGTCTGTCAGCAAAAGTATGCAGCAGACATCATTAAAAGATTTCACATGGAAGGAAGCAATCCAGCAAAAACCCCCATACCACTAGGCACAAAATTGAGCAAGAATGATGAAGGTCCTACAATGGACTCTACTTTATACAAAAGTTTAGTAGGCAGTTTGTTGTATCTTACAACAACTAGGCCTGACATTATGTATGCAGCTAGCCTTGTTTCCAGATTCATGGAATCACCCAAAGATTCTCATTGGAAAATGGCGAAACGAATTTTGAGATATGTTGCAGGAACTCTCAATTTCGGTTTATGGTACACTAAATCTGATAGTAATCAACTTTCTGGTTACACAGACAGTGATTTTGCAGGCAACCTAGATGACAGGAAAAACACATCAGGATATGTTTTTCAACCTAATCTCATGGGCATCAAAGAAGCAACCAATTGTTTCAATATCTTCTGCAGAGGCAGAGTATGTCGCTGCTACCTCAGCATCTTGTCAAGCTGTGTGGCTGAGAAGAATATTGAAAGATATGTCACATACAGAAAAGGATCCAACTCCTATTTTTTGTGATAATACTTCAGCGATTGCTTTATCCAAAAATCATGTGTTTCACAAGAAAAGCAAACACATTGACATGCGTTTTCATTTCATACGTGAGCTAGTCAATAATGGGGATATTGCACTACAATTTTGTGGTTCTCGATATTAGCTTGCTGATATCTTTACAAAGCCACTAGGAAAGTCAGTTTTTGATTTTCAGAGACAACACTTAGGCATAGTCAGTGCTGATGTTTGTAACTGTTGAGTTTAAGAGGGAGTGTTAAACATAATGTAACCTCAACAGTCTGACTGTACACTGCCAGCTGTACTGGACAGTTGTACTTTCTATTTTTGTCTTGCTTGAGCCTATTTAGCTTAGCCATCTCCCATTGCATTGTACTTCTTAACTTCTTCATTATTTCTTCATACATTTCAATATACTATTCTATTCTTTCCTCTCTGCATTTCTCTTTGCTTCACAATTTATCAGTGCGGATGAGGGTTTCATGTGAGCAATGGAACAATCAGTCGCAACGGGTTGGAGAACAAGCGCAAATTATGTTGGAATGATTTAGGGTTCAAATGACTTGAAGAGAGAGGTGTGACTGAAATGAAGATTGAAAAAGAGAATCGACCACTTCAAGCTAGGTATTGGTAGATCTCTAACTCCATTGTTGTGATTTGCATTAACATTAGACATGAATAAATACAATCAAAATGATTGTTGGTCTTCTCTAACGGGTGATTCTTCCTATCTCCTACGACTCTTCATATTTACATTAATATTACAATAAAACAATCCCAAGGATTATATGTCCAACAAATATCTTCTTGTGTGAACATGCAATCATTGACTAATGTTTTAATTTCCATTGGTGATCACATCATAATCAAAGCCATGATATTTTGCAAATACTATCAATACCTTGGTGCACTTTAGTTATCTTTTAAAAATAAATGCATAAACAACATAACCAAACACACCACCAAACATGACATTTTATAATGAAAAACCCTCTTGGGCAAAAAAACCATTGTCAATATCATTTTTATTCTATTCAAATTCAAGAGTAAACATTCCATGGTGCCCAACCATTTTCATTCATTGGACATGGCTCATATCCATTCACACCATCACCCCCACAGATATGGTACTTGGCCATTAGAAAACGTCATTCTCCCTTGCTCAAGAAAATATGTGTGTGTGTGCAGGCTAGGGAAAAGGTCATGGAAGCTAGATGAAAGGTTTCCTGCATTTTATCCTCTCCATTATTCATAGTTGTTGGAAGAATTATTTCCCCTTCACCACATTTATCTTCGTGATTTCTAATAACATATTCATGCTTTCTTCAACCTCAATATTGTGCTTGGTCTTCACCCTCCTTGCGGTTTCTTCGTGATGATGTCCCTACATCAATGTCTCTAGGTTAATAAAAAAAGGCACATTCATGTGTCACCATAATAATCCACTATCACAATTCTTCTTTTTTATTCTTCACTTCATCAATCTTCTTTGCAATTCGTTATGCAACCTTTGAAACTTCCTATACTACTTCGATGACAATCCATATCACCTTTTCTAGTCATTTTGTTATACATGACCAAAATCCAAGCCAAGAGAGTCTCTACCACTGCCATTTTTAAAAATTTAGAATTCTCTCTTGTGACTTGGGTGTAGCTAGCAACACATTCTCTAATCTACACAAAAACTTGGAGTCATCCTCCTATGTTACACCCTCACTCTTTGTTGCAATTGTATTTCGTCACAACATCTACCCAACAAACTAGCTCAAGTGGCTCTTCCTCCCACCTATAAAACTCTCATTGCACTTCCTCTACGATATCAATACCCCTTGAGAAATTCCATGCTTTCTACTTCATCATTCAATTTTCGTTGTCAGTTCTTCCCTGCTACTTCACAACCCGAATAATATTTTGTTCTTTCTTCAATAGAAGATAAATTGAAGTACATAGACACTAATGTGCTACTATTTCAATGGTCAACTTTGAACCATGATTTTGTTTATTGATTGCATGGTCTATATCCCACTTCATTGTGTACCATACTACAACTCAACATGCAGTAAGTTTATTCACCAATTCTTTACAAATCCTTAACCTTAACCTGCAACACACACTATATTGGGTGTTGGCACCACACATTGAAAGTAATCACAACATAAAATTGGCAAACAATCTTCTATGCATGTCCTTAGAAAAACTTCAATGTTTCTTTGAAGTGTTCAAATCTCTTATTCTTTCTTCACATCTATGTTTCCATTCCCCTTCCTTGGGAATCTATTTATGGAATATAATTCTACAAACATATGACTCTCAACATTTCTTCGAGGTCTTGTCAAGTCCTTTCTTGTCTCTCTTCTCATAGAAAATTCTCATTTATGTGCAATACTAAAATTACCTTAGGCAATTAACTTTGCATATTTCAACTTCAACTAACTCATTGGTGTTATTACAATGTGAATAAACAAACAAAGCCTCCCTTTACATAGAAATCAACTCCACACATGAAATTACCCTCTCGAATACCACTTGGTGGAAACAATGAAAATGAAGACCATCATCCTTATGGATAAAGTGCTAATAAAACTCAATGATCTCAACTCAACATTCATCTTGCAATACATTAAGGCACTTGATATCATCCTATGTGAACTTGCAATCCCTCATTAACACAATAACAACCACTCATGATCACATCATTGCCAAAACCATAATTATTTTGTAAATATTGTCAATTCCTTAATACACTTAAGAAACATATTCATAAAGAAATGCATAAACAACATAACCAATTGCACCACCAGACACAATTATTTTATAAAAGAAAACCCTCCTAGGGCATAAAAACCATTGTTAACATCAATTTTTATTCTCTTCAAATTTCAAATTTAAACTTACACATTGCATGGCACGTAACCATTTTTATTCATCAAACAAGCCTTTTTTCCAACACACACCATCTCATTCACAAACATGGCACCTGGTCATTACAAAACCTTATGCTCCCTCGTTCAAGAAGAACACACTCCCTCTCTAAGAGAAGAGGCCATGGCAACCACATGAAGGCCTTAAAGGTCTACATTTTATCCTCTCTATTATTCGACCCATTTTTTGAAGAATTCTTCTCCCTTTGCTATCTATATTATTCTCCCTTTATATCCATGCTTGTTTGTTTCATGGTTTAGGGTTTCCAAGTTTCATGTATTCATTTCTATCAAAAGTTGGCTATATCAATTTCATCCTCATTCTTGCCTTTGACATGTGGATCCTCGTTATTTCCAATAGCGTATTCATGATTTCTTCTACCTCGGGTATCTTGCTTGGTATTCATCCTCCTTGGGGTGAATCTTTAATGATGCTTCTCCATCATGATACTTAGATACATTTGTTGTTTTTTTCTTAGACGATTACCATTAAGCTACCCCATTTTCTAGATCTTTCTTTTTATCGACAAGATGCCTTTCCTTCACTTGGTGGATTGGGTCATGGCTTTTCTCGATGACTATTGATTCGAGATCCAAGCATATTCATCAAGAACTATATCTTGTTTTCTCAATAAGAAACGAATGTTGAGCAAATAATCCTTTGCTCTTCAATTCTATACTTAGTTGATTTGCAAATATTCAAACATTATTTTTGCAAATATTCAAACATTATTTTCTCAATATAATTTAACAACATTTACTCAGTAGAATTACCATGACTTATCACCTCTTAAATTGAGATCAACTATAAACACTTAACAAAATTTGTTGAGCACTCCCTCTTTCATAGCTGTAGAGAAAATAGGCTGAACACTACCTCTTTCCTTGCAATTGAGCAAATTTTGAACACTAAGTCTTTCCTTGTTGTTAAGTAAATATGTCAAGCAAGGCTTATTTGTTCAATAATCTAAGACTTAAGACAAATTTCTCCCTTTTCCTTCATTGCTTGGTGATATGAGTCTACCTTTGCTTGGTGGATTTAGATGGATGCTTGTCTTCTATTTTCCAAGCACGGGTCATCGGTTACATCGCCTTTTATTCAACTCCCTCTTATTCTTGTCAAACTCTAGGATTCGAAATTGGGTCAACCTTCCTAATTCCAAGGAATTGCTCCAATCAAAATATTGATACCAAGATGAAAAACTAATAACTCACTAAGATTACCCAAATGTGGAGATATGCCATTAATCAAACAATTAATTATGAAATTTAGCAAAGACAATGTTTTCATCCCTCACAGTGCTCTTACCCTACAACCTTAATGTTGAAAACATAATGCAAGAATAAGTGAATAATTTTTAAAGACCACATATATTTGTAAACAATTTTGGTGAGGAAAACATTTTCTAGAAATATATATCAATTCCTATAGGCCTTTAACATAATTATTTGGAATAGGTGCATTTATGAATTAATAAATTGGCACATGGTCATATTATATAGATTTTGTAAATTATATTATTATATAAATTTTGGTTTTTACTATTCAAACAACAAGAAAGGAAGGAGAGATGACATAGAGTTTACAACTAAAGGATTTTAAAGAATTTTCCAAGGATTACGAAACACAAAATTATAAAAGCACTCCTCAGAAGTTTGAATCTATTCACAATGAACTTCTAATTTAGTAAAATCAAAATATATACAAAATATAATTTCACACACTCGTCACAAAGATAGGTATAATAAGATGAGATTAATTTATAATCTTCATTTTTAATATTGTGTATAAAACAATTTGAAATAGAGAGATAAATAAATCATTCCATATTATTTTGTGATATTATAATTATAATTATAATTATAATTTGAATAGGTTTAATGGTTAAGAACACGTGTTTTCTCCTAAAAGATCATAAGTTCAAATCTAAAGGGGGCTAGGGTATACATACATCCGTAAACTTTAGCAGTGAAATAAAAAGACCTCATACACTAATTCAATGTAGTGACCTTAAAATTAAATTATATATATATATATATATANAATATTGTGTATAAAACAATTTGAAATAGAGAGATAAATAAATCATTCCATATTATTTTGTGATATTATAATTATAATTATAATTATAATTTGAATAGGTTTAATGGTTAAGAACACGTGTTTTCTCCTAAAAGATCATAAGTTCAAATCTAAAGGGAGCTAGGGTATACATACATCCGTAAACTTTAGCAGTGAAATAAAAAGACCTCATACACTAATTCAATGTAGTGACCTTAAAATTAAATTATATATATATATATATATATATATATATATATATATATATATATATAATTTCCAAGATGAAAAGTTATAGCGTTTTTGTTGAGTATTGCATCATACTTTTAAAACCCTAAAATATTTATAGTATGATACCTGACTCTGGTACCATACCCATTTCTCGTTCCATAAGAGAAGTTAAAGAAACCCAAAATCTAGTTTCCATGGCATTTACTCGTCCGCACAATATCTAGTGGAAATTAGTTTCATGATTCATCCATCATACAAGTAGAAAGAAATGAGTACACCCATCTTCCTTATGCATGTACTGATCTATTTGATGCTTACATAAATGACTATTTTGGAAGATGGTTTGTGAATGTTTAAACTGGTAGCCTGACCAACTATCTGGGAGACAAGTTTACCTTCTTATAATCTCATATTTTGCTCAAGGACATATCCTTGGTTTCTCTTTCAGTGCAATTGAACGTGACACTTGGTTTCTCTTTCAGTGCGATTGAACGTGACAATGAGGACTTTTTCCAACAGAGCATTCCATTGGTTTTATTAATTCAGATTTTGTGATCTAAACTGGTAAGGAAATGAGTATAACCATCTTCCTTCTACATGTAGTGTTCTGGTAAGATGACAATGAAGACTTTTGCCAAAAAAACATTCAATTGGTTTATCAGTTCGGATTTTGTGATCTAGACTCTAAACTATGCCAATCACTGAAAAGCATCGACATAAAGAGGCAGAAAAGGAATCTAGACAATTCAGTCCGTTAAAGAGTAAGTACCTAACTTATTAACAATAACCAATACATTTGTGCTCACTTTGATGTCTCCAAGATTTTAACTTTTGCTATTTCATTGTTTACACAAAAATTACATAACAACAGTGAAATAGTTTTGTTTTGGACAGACCTTTAACCTTAAATAGATTTAATGGCTTCACTTTGATCTTTTGTATATGATTATGTTATCTATTTTACTGTAGAATTGTCAATGTGGTCATGGTTCACCAGTTCAACAGATTGCCTTTACACCGTTATGATATGCAAATCTGAGGCGTGTACTAAACAAAAGTTTAGATGGAAAGAGTATGTGTCAGTATCCATATTCAAGTGCAACTGATGCAATCTCCTAAATGGTTTATGAATTTACATACAACTCTCGAAAATTGCTTTCTATCCCATGATCAAGTGTACTTTCAAGATCATCATCCTATATATATATATATATATATATATATATATCAATTGTGGAAGGTCTATAGATTATTTTTCAGTATAGAGGGTACTATTCGCACAACACTTAGATGTGGTTTTGATCATTTTAATTGTTGTTTTCGGCAATAATCTGCTAATAAGGGAGGAAACACTGATTAGGTTCTATTGTAAATCTGCTTTTGAGTTGGAGTATTTGATTTTTAAATCTCAATTCTATATTGGATTTTACTTATTGTCTTTTTAACCCATCCAATATTTTCAGAGGAGACAAAAGCCCTGGTAGACTGCAAGCTGATGAAGATTGACTGCAAGCTGTTGAAGGTTGCAAGGCAAGTCATGGAGTCCTGTAACCCATGTGGTTGCATCTACACATGTAGATGGTGCTTGTAAAAGAACACATATTTTTTTATGTCGATATTGCATCTTTACTAAACTTGTCTTTTTGTGAAATTTTCTTTAGGTTATTGACACCATGACCAAAGTCTGTCATATTGGTGGACCAATCAAAAGTTGTGTTTGAGCTTATACAAATTTTTCCTGTGCCCGTTCGTATTCCTTAATTTGTTGTAATTTTTTTCATTAACCAGTGGAGAGATGATGTATTGTTGAGTGCTCTGTATTTCTCTATTTGCAGTGCATACTGTTGGCGATGGAAGTCACTCCTGGATTGCAGCAGGAGCAGAGCCCAACGCCCATCAGTTTATGTCACGATTTGTTTATAAAAAGGGGTGATCGAATGGAAGTTAACTCAAAACAATGTTGTTCTAACTCCGAAACTAGGCCAGGCATGCATGGGCAAGTGAGGTCTTAGATAAACTTCAGACAGTGAGTTGTAGTAAGGGTGAGTAGGGGGAAGACTTGTATAAGAGAACTGCAAAGGTTTGTCGTAAACATCAGGTTTCTAACAGACTGTAGAAGAACACATCTAAACGCAAGATCTTCTTACATTCAAATGCAGAAAACCGGAGAATACAACAATGCAACAATAAATCCTTTATCATAACATAATTGCAATAATTCATGTGAATCAGTCAATCATGAACTCCCTCGGTATGAGATGAAAACTAGATGGGATAAGAAAATTGTCTTTCATTAAACAAGAAATCTTACATACAGATGCATAACCAGAGAACTAGAGATGTCTACTAAAACTTTACAGTCGGGAGCTTCTCTCTACCATCGATCCTTACAAAAATGGCGAAAATGCCTATATATACTCAAAACAACAACAACAGCAAAAACAAGACGCTGCATTAAAAACATTGCGTATGCATGTCTTCTGACAGTCTGTGCATGCAGACTCTGGCTGATCGTGCACCCAAGACAGACGCTATCAGATTTCGGACTGTCCTGATGCAGATGAATCGACCAGCTTTAGTCTTTTGCTGGACTTTCTTTTTATGGTGGAGATGATGCTCAACCACCAGCAACAACCACAATAACTGCTTTCTTGGAACTGGGGACATCCTCGGTCAACCCTACCTTCTGGGATGTGGAGGTCTCCTAATGGTGCCACCTGGATCAGCTGAACGGTCTCTCTTTGGATGCTGCTTCGCTAGACTGCTGTGAGGGACCCCTATGGCGGATGTGAAAAAGGGTATGATGGGAACGATGGCGTCAACACTGTGGAGGTGATGGAGAGGAAACGGGAGCTGTGACATAAGCTGAGGAATGCCACGCGGTCTGAATAGGAAAGAGGAGGAAGGTGTGTGGAGTGCGGGGGTACAAGTGGACACGGAGTAAAAGGGATGATCATACAAGTGGAGGTGACTGGGAGTGAGAGGGACACATGGTAGGAGACGAGAGGGTGATGAGTTGAGGAGGGGCCATGTGGATGGAAAGAGGGAAATTGGATAGATGACGAGGGAAGAGGGTGGCGGTAGGTGGAGAACAGGTGGCAACGGGGAGGACGACTCAGATAGTGACATGACAGGAAGGGGGGCCCACTAGAGTGAAATTCCATTTCGGACCCCCCCTCCTCCATTAAAGGCAGAACTGATTGGGGGGTCCGGAATTCAATACAGACCGTAGATCTAAGCGCCGAGACTTGGGCCGTCCAGATGCGCGCATAGATTATCTCCGATTCCAGACCCCCCCCCTCTCGTTAAAGCCAGAATGACGGAGGGGGTGGGGAATTGGACCTTGTCTATGAATTTGAGTGCCTGGATCACAACCGTCCAGATCTACGCCCTCTTTAAATTAAATGTGCCCGAGCCTTGCTGATGGATGAACGGCTAAGATGACCTCGACGCTTTCATCATGAAAATCCCGAAGGGCCCCACTCGTGGCTCAGCTATTGTGCCGCGTGTCCTTCAGAGGAACGGTCAAGATGGTATTTGATGTTAGAAGGGGGCTGCCTTTATTACCAGGCTCGCTTGACATGACCGGGTGCTAGGACCATAGGCTTAGCTTTTATCGGCGTTTCGGGGTTCGGAGTTTCGAGATGTGAGATGACAAGGGACTTTTACCCTTCGAACTCCCGAATGTCAATATGCCGATGTGACTAGATCTTGCGCCATGCGTCACTGGATCGAACGACCCAGATTTAATCTCGAAATATAAGCGCTTTCTCTGACGCTATATATCGGGTAACTTGGTAGCCCCGAAATCCCGATGACCATTGATCTGCTTCATCGCTTGATCCTTGTTGTTGAAATCAGACTGCTCGCTCGCTTGATTTAAGCCTGGAATGGACTTCTTCTGTGAGCTGCGCTCGGCGCTTATGGCTGCGGCCTTTGAATAAAACTCATCTAACCGGTTTTCAAAACCCCACTTCTATGCGTTTACACCAGAAGCCTAAAATCGGAGAGGAAAACACCCCTATACAAGAAATGTTGCTAACATTAGGCTCCATGGGGGATAGAGTCATCCCTGTGATGCTCTAAGGACTCATTTTGCAGTTTCAGTGCCTTGCTGTTGGGCTATGGAGTCAAGCTCAAAATATCCTGCTGCTGAAAATACCGGTCGAAAAGTAAAGGAGAAACAAAACAAATAGACACATGCTCAAAGATCTTATTTATGTACAGACCTAAACTAATAAAATCATTTACATGGGGCTAGGTGAAAGCATACTTCCACCATAGCCATTCAAGCAGCTTCCTGGATAGAAGCTCCTTCCTTCTGTCGATGATCACCAGCAGATAGTGTAACCGTGACAGCAGAACGACTACACTCTTCAACTTCTCCTCATAGGCTGAAGTTGATACGAAATAGGGCGGCTCCAAGGCATAAAGGACATGCCACTCCATGTATCCACCGACAGGGTCATAGAATGAGTGGCGAATTTAGGAAAATTGGCGACAGGCAGCCTCCTTTGCTACAGAGTTGCTCACATGTGGCTGAATCTCTCTGACAAGCACAGGTGAGTGGAAAACTGTCGTAGGCTTACTGATCTCGGGCGGTGGTTGCTCGTTGACTAGCTTCGGATAGAACATGAAATGCGCGCTTAGCTGCCCTTTTGGTTCTTCCTCCTCTTCTTGGCTCTCCCCCGGGTCAGATTCGTATTCATTATAAACATCCCCCCCTCGGGTAAATTCTGCTCTTCCTCGTCTTCTTCGTTTAATTCTGAGACAACAGGCTCATCGGGCGCAGATGCTAACGCATCTAAGAAATCTTCGATAATCTCTTCAAAAGAGCTGCTTAGATCATCTGCCTCGAAGATTGAAAAATCCTTTTCGTTGCCATCAGATTCCAATTTTGTACGTTGGGTAGTGAGAGATACCGCCTGCTCCATCAGCTCACTCAGGGCATTTCCTTCCTCCCTGGGATCTTCATCACTTTCATAACCTGCCTATGATGCAGAGAAATGGGGAGGAGAAAGGACTGAGTTCTGATCCAGGTCATGAGGATCATCCCCATAGCCTACGTCAGAAACAACTTTCTCTTGTATAGAGTTGTCGTATCCCTCACAACAGTTATGAAAAATCAACTCAGAGGGATACAGCTTCTGACAATAGGCAGTGAAAGCTGCATGGAATTCACTAAGTGAAGAAATGCTAGCAGGGGGTAAAGAATGATACCATTTACGCGCCTCCCCTGCTAACGAGA
The DNA here is from genome assembly GCA_032191745.1 of Picea mariana. Classification (NCBI taxonomy): domain Eukaryota; kingdom Viridiplantae; phylum Streptophyta; class Pinopsida; order Pinales; family Pinaceae; genus Picea; species Picea mariana. Next base: position 152,957 of record JASDQU010102193.1, on the reverse strand, counting down.
ACATGAACATCTTCAGTAATACATCCTCATGATGTATCTCCCACTGACACATGAGTTCATGAAACTCACTGAGGTGCTGAGCAGGGTTGTCCCCTTTACATTTTCCAAATCTGGGCAAATAATCGCCCCATTCATTCGAAGAGGGGACAACATTAGGAAAACCAAGAATAGCAGAAAAATCAAAAGGAGCAAACCTGCGAGCCAAGATCTTCTCCATCCGAACCAGTGGAGTCGCCAATCGATCCTCGAATCATGGAGTCACCAGGTGAAAGATGCACAGCTTCGAATGCGTCTGGTCCTTTTTCACCATCAACGGCCAGATCCTAACGTTGTTGTTACCCCAGGAAGCTTCTCAGGCTGAGAAAGCAGCTGTTGAAACCTTCTCGAGAAAGCTCCTTAGGGTCAACTTTCAGGTGTTCTAACAATAGCCACAGCTGAAACAGTGATGTGGAAACCTTGGAGTCGCCACAGTGGAGTCGCCAGGTGCACAGTAGCAATCTTTAAGGGCTTTGATGCCTGATGCACCTTCAGAATCAGAGGCTCAATGTCCTTCTACCCAGGGAAAATCTTCAATTTTCGTCCCCGGCAACGGCGCCAGAAATGTTGGCGACGAAAGTCACTCCTGGATTGCAGCAGGAGCAGAGCCCAACGCCCATCAGTGTATGTCACGATTTGTTTATAAAAAGGGGTGATCGAATGGAAGCTAACTCAAAACAATGTTGCTCTAACTCCAAAACTAGGCCAGGCATGTATGGGCAAGTGAGGTCTTAGATAAACTTCAGACAGTGAGTTGTAGTAAGGGTGAGTAGGGGGAAGACTTGTATAAGAGAACTGCAAAGGTCTGTCGTAAACATCAGGTTTCTAACAGACTGTAGGAGAACACATCTAAACGCAAGATTTTCTTACATTCAAATGCAGAAAACCGGAGAATACAACAATGCAACAATAAATCCTTTATCGTAACATAATTGCAATAGTTCATGTGAATCAGTCAATCATGAAATCCCTCGATATGAGATGAAAACTAGATGGGATAAGAAAACTGTCTGTCATTAAACAAGAAATCTTACATACAGATGCATAACCAGAGAACTAGAGACGTCTACTAAAACTTTACAGTCGGGAGCTTTGCTCTACCATCGATCCTTACAAAAATGGTGAAAACGCCTATATATACTCAAAACAACAACAACAACAAAAACAAGACGCTGCATTAAAAACATTGCGTCTGCATGTCTTCTGACAGTCTGCGCATGCAGACTTTAGCCGATCGTGCACCCAAGACAGACGTTATCATATTTCGAACTGTCCTGCTGCAGATGAATCGACCAGCTTTAGTCCTTTGCTAGACTTTCTTTTTATGGCGGAGATGATGCTCAACCACCAACAACAACCACAATAACTGCTTTCTTGGGACTGGGGACAGCCTTGGTCAACCCTACCTTCTGGGATGTGGAGGTCTCCTAATGGTGCCATCTGGATCAGTTGAACGGTCTCTCTTTGGATGCTGCTTCGCTGGACTGTTGTGAGGGATCCCTATGGCGGATGTGAAAAAGGGTATGATGGGAGCAATGGCGTCAACACTGTGGAGGTGATGGGGAGGAAACGAGAGTTGTGACATAAGCTGAGGAATGCCACGCGGTCTGAATAGGAAAGAGGAGGAAGGTGTGTGGAGTGCGGGGGTACAGGTGGACACGGAGTAAAAGGGATGATCATACAGGTGGAGGTGACTGGGAGTGAGAGGGACACATGGCAGGAGACGAGAGGGCGATGAGCTGAGGAGGGGCCATGTGGATGGAAAGAGGGAAATTGGACAGATGATGGGGAAAGAGGGTGGTGGTAGGTGGAGAACAGGTGGCAACGGAGATGACGACTCAGACAGTGA
>JASDQU010102193.1:117341-132655 GCA_032191745.1 Picea mariana | reverse complement strand
TTTGGAAACCATGGGTAACAGTAGTTCTGGACCTTGAAACCACCGACGGTTTATGCAGCGGTACCGTTTAGCAACCTGAAAACATCTAATCTTAGATGGATATTGAAGACGCTATGTCGTCCTGCAGAGCAACAACCATCTAAACTTAGCTGAATATTTAGCACAGTTTGAACACTACCGCCTTCCCTAAGTTTGGGGATTTCTGGATTGGTCCATTATGGAAACTTATCCGCAGGTAGTTGGATTTTAATTTATTTGTTGTGATACCTTTGTCCCATTCGTCGTTGGATTTTAGTTGAATGGATGTGGTACCATTTTTTTCATCGATGTGATTTGTGGAGATCCTTTCGATTTGTCGTGGTTATCGATATGCTGTCAACAATAATCGGAAGCGGCCATTATCTATAATTATCTAAATATAATTTTAAAATAATTTATATGATATGATGTTAATAATAATTGTAAATTAAGAACAAAATTGTTATTTTTAATATTTTATGGATAATATTTATAATGATGACGAGAGGATGGTTAATGTTTATTTAGATTGAGTTTGATTTGTGGGATCTTAAAAAAGTGACTATAAAAATTTATCTGAATTCATCGATATTGAGGTTTTTTTCTTTTTAAATATGAAAGACTTTATTAATATCCAATTTTTTAAAATCTTAAGTAAATTTTTAATATCCAAGGATTCAAAATGATATCTTGTCCATCACTTTTTCACTTTTCAGTTATATTGTTAGAGTTTTTAGGGATTACAATGTAAATAGTATAGTAAATCATTATAATTGTAATCTTAAATGTTATATATAGATAAATAAATTTTGATGATAAAAAAATTTAAATTATATATCAACGCTACCTTAAATTTCGATAAATTTGTGATACAATTGTATCGATTTCCCATCTTACAATTGTGTTTGCAAATAATATTTATAATCGTGTTTGTAAATGATATTTATATTTAAGTATAATTATTGTAATCTTAAATGTTATGTATACATAAATAAATTTTGATGATTACAAATTTGTAAATTATATATCAGTGCAACCCATGTAAATTTCGGTAAATTTGTGGTACAATTGTATACAAATGATATTTATATTTCAATATAATCTTCCTAACATATGATATTATAATTGCCCAACATATGATATTTGCAACAGATAGCCTTCAATTAATTTAAAATTCAACATGAAATTAAGAACATTACCATTATCCTTAAAATTGACCATGTTATCTATTGTAAGTATATATCCTTAAACTTTATATTGATTACTATATAGGATGTTAGTGAGAAACTTTATATTGATTAGAATTTAAATGTTTTTAAGATTATGTGGAATATGAAATTGTGTAATTATTTTTGATAATTAAGAAATATTTATATTGATAGAAAAGTTTTATATATGTTTTTTAATATAAAAAATGGGTAGATAATAATATAACAAAGAAGTAGATAATAAAGAGGTGATTATATCCCATTCAAGGAGTTTAAGGGTTCAAATATCTTGTTTCATTTTTGGGGTTAGGTTCATAATCAGGTTGAAGGTTTACCTCATTTTCCATCTACGAAATGTGGAGAAGTACTCAGAGGCTTTCACTCGATTTCTTCCATAAGAAAAATAAAATAAAGAGACAATTATTTAAGATGTTAGTGAAAAACCCATGCTCCTCAATACAACATAGGGGTATATAACAAATTAAAAATATATTTAAACTACTACCAAATTTCTAACATAATATAAGGTATTTTATAAGGATTCAAATATTATACCTATGTATATTATTCTAAGTGATTATTTATGTTCAAAAAAATTACATATAGATATGTAGGTGAATACTTAATTAAAAAAACATGTAATTTATTATTAAAAATTGTAAATTTTTGAATAAATATTATCAATTTAATTATATTTATGTAATTTAAAAATATTATATTAAATTACCAATTATTTATGTAAGAAATAGACTAAATTTCAGCTCTAAAATAACTTTATTAAAATACCAATATGCATTATCTAAATAGTGAATAATACTTATTGAGTTGAAAATCCATTTTATTATCAATTTAATTATATTTATGTAATTTAAAAATATCATATTAAATTACCAATTATTTATGTAAAAAATAGACTAAATTTCACCCTTAAAATAATCCTATTAAAATACCAATATGCATTATCTAAATAGTGAATAATACTTATTGAGTTGAAAATCCATTTTATTATCCTCAAAGCAACATAGGTAAATATTCTAAACACAACTCTATTAGATTCTATTAAGTAAACATAGGTAGATGTTCTATTCTGAAAAGTCTATTAAATTCCATTATATTACCTAAACATAGGTAGATATTCTATTCTGAAAAAAATATTTACAAAATATTTATTTATTGTAAAATTTAAAAATATGTCCATACATTTCAAAATCGAGAACTCCATCCAAGGTTACTAATTATCAATTTTGTATGATATTAAAGATCATGAAAGACCTTTAAAGATAAGTTGTACATCACCCAATCATAAAATTCCTCAACAAGTCAATCCAATTTGAAACATTAAACCGGGGAACCATTTGGAAATGTTTGAACCATTTGGAAATGTTTGAACATTGCATTAGAAGAAACCATATCATATTTTCTTATAATTAATTCCATATTTTTTCATTTTTTATTTATTTTTGGTTGGTTTTGGAATTATTAGATAAACAATCAAAAATATTATAATATGAATCAATTATATATATATATATATATATATATATGAAAATAATTATATAGAAGATCATAACTTTATTGCAGTTCAATTATAAGAATTGTTAGATTGGAATAGAGTAATTTATGTTCTTATGCTAGGCATGTACAATGCAATCTCTTTATAATATAAAGTAGGTTCTTGCCTTTGTATTTCTTTATATACACACTCATTGTATGGGTAGGTAGTGTTATAGTCCAAAAATGCTACATTTATGCATCCAGGACATTAACCCATTCATTTGCATTCTTTGCCAATCATACTATCGATGTTTTCTTCAAAAACCAATTTTTTGGATAATGTACGCATCATGTTGCATTATAAGCCTGCGTACATATGCGTCCTGCATGCTAATCCACCCACGTACATATATGTGATGCATGCTAGTCAGCCTGCATTTACTCCCAAAAAATACAAAAAATATAAAATTGCACGTATTTCGGTAGAGTTTACAAGCTATGAAGGGTTTCCTAACCATTTTACCCCCTGTATTCCATCCCCAAACCGAATAACCATATTTTTCTCATATAAAAAGGGGTCTAGGCGGATCATTTGAATATATTAACAAGGAGGCAAGAAAAATATGTCAAAATCCATTCTCTCTCATATCCCAAGTTTTGTATCTTGCTCTGAGATATATCCTCAACTTTCCCTTCCATCCATTCTCCCTATACAACCCTTCATTCCTACATATGTTTGCATGTTGGTTGTGAGAATCCTAGGTGGGATTGGTGCACTTGGAGTAACGACAGAGGAGCCTGGACTTGGTTCGTGGAACAGTGTTAGCAAGCAAAGGTTGCAACCTTTCTTTTGGTCAATGAATAAAAGAGACTATCTTTGTCCCAAAACTTTATGTGTACATAATCTTATCTAATTTGATCATTTACATCTATATTTAGGTTTTTAAGTGATTACTAGAGATTGTATATGTTGTTGTGTTGTGTTCTTGGTCTGTTACAGGTCAGCTTTGGGCGGAGATCTAAGAGGCAACAACAAGTGGAAGATGTCTACATCAACCAAAAGGACTCAAGGTGCTCTTCTTAACCTTCTCTTCCCTCTCTCTTATCACTTTGTCTAGATTTTTTGGGGGTAGATTAGAGATAAATCAGTATTTTAAGGGAGTTATCGCTCTACCTAAGCCTTAGAACCAATTTACGGGGATTTTCCCCGTAGCAGAATTGGCGACTCCATTGGGGAGTCTCTTTAGGGTCTTAATAGGAGATCTTGGTTTGATTTGATTTTCAGTTTCTTTCTGAATTTTCTGAGTGCTCTGAGTCAGGTTGGGTCTCTAGTCACCTTCCAGATGCCTACCAGCTTCCCTTGCCTGAGTTGTATGTCCAAAATTTTTATTTTTGAAAATTGGCAGAGGTGTACGTGCCCTGTTCTCTGTACATCACATGTACATACGCGTTCTGCATTATATACAACCTGCATACATACATAGGTTGGTCGTTCACAACATGCATCTCTGTAGTCTTGGAAGAGTTTTTCAAAAGACTTTTCTTTCCTGTTAGAAATCTCTTGGCTTCTCAGGTCTTCCTGAGTTCTCTAGGGTTTCTATTGACTTTGTTTGGCTAGGTTCAAGGTTCAAATTATCTTGGAACTTGTACAGAATCTTTTTGTTTCTTTATCTCTTTTTGTTTGTTGCCAAGGCTAAGGGTGAATTTGTGAGCTTTAGGTCCTCCTGTGGATTCTAGTGAATCCCTGCTTTCAAGCAATGGCTTAGGATCTGAGTCAGTCTTTGGTTTGTCATCCTTCTTCTTGATTATTCTTTGAAAAAGAAAAAATATAGTTACTTGCTATTTTCATTTCTAAGCATATAAAAATAAAAAAAATGTTGTAGTTGATTAACTGCATTTGCATTTTATTATGCATGTGTGTTTGGTGTTAGTAGCTTAGGTTGTTTCTATAAAAGAAAATAGCTTTGTACCCAAGTTCCTTTTACGCTTCTTCGTTGAAATTTTTAGTAGTTTTCATTGCATTTTGAAACGAAAAAAACATTCTAGGGAAAATTGCATTTTAAGATCTTGTTATTTATTTTGAAAAGTTTGCACCTTCAAAGTTAAAAATCCATTTTTTTAGTTGTAGAACGTACTTTTCTTTCTGCACAATGTTCTAAAATATTATTAGCTCCTCTCTTTCGTCTCTCAAGAACTCCACGAGTTTCACTTCCGTACCCTCTGACTAATCAAGCCATTATGCCAAAATCAACTAGACTTTTTGTTTATAGGGTTCACCAAGTAGTCTAGGATTTAGGGCCTTGAATTAGGTGTGGAGAGGAATCTTTTCAAGGCCACTTAAATAAACATAAGAGTCTGTGATAGGGAGTGTAAAAGTCCAGTTCCGTAAGAGTTAGACGGGACCCCCCTCTAACACAAGGAATAAACACAAGGTTGCATGAAGAAAGGTAGAGGAGATAAACCCTCCAAAGTCAGACCAAGTGTAGTGGGGATCATATATTGAGGGTCATTCTTGGGATCTTTGCTGACCACATTTGACTACGGAGCTTTGTGGACCTCGAATCCATTCGAGATCCTCAATTTTCTTCTGGACCATTTGCCTTCGATACCCTTGAAAGGCTTCAGTCTTTATTATCCTGCTCATTACGATTAGCCCGACTATCGACTATACCCACCTAGTGATTGAATGGGAGCTAGCAACCTAGTTTCCTTTTTGTAGGGACTTACATGGATGACTACGGGGGTATACCGTGGTACCTAGGGCAGATGTCAGATCACACTTTGCAGAGTATACCTAGAGGGTGTTTCCATATTCAATTTACACTTGCATCGGTAAGTTGCTTTAGTGTCGATTGGCGTAACTATTCTTCCTACCAGTCACTTGATTGCTTGATTTTCCTTTAGGAAATTTTAGCTTGTGCTCTGTGTTTCGCATTAACCTAACCTTAGAGTGTCAGTTGATCATTTCAAAAGGTGGAATATCAACAACTCCGTCGTTTATGTAGGTTTCAGGTCTTTCAACCGGTTACTTTGGAGCCACCTCCGCCATCGCTGAGGAGAAGGCTAGATCAAGGGGGTTCTTTTGAAGAGACAAGGCCACAAGAAACTGTACCCGATCCTACTCCTAGATAATACTTTCCTGCACCGAAGGAAACTAGCATTTTCGACCTCGAAGATGAAGGCTTCAGCCCCACAAACCCTCCAATCACTGATCTTTTAGCGCCAATCCTTCTTTAGGTAGTCCCTACCAATGTGACTTCCCCTGATCGTCATTTTGTTAGATGACTGGCTATGGAAGAAAATAAAACTAATTCTACTGGGAGCCCTCATACTCCCATCTCGGTCGCATGCGGAGGGGGGGTTGTACCGCCTCCTCCACCTCCACCCATAAGGATTACCACTAACCAGACACCTACAACTTTTGGTAGTGTCACGGTCCCCACAACGACTATGACCAATGTTCCTATTATACAGAACGTGTCTGGTGCTCCGTTCACATACAGGATGTCGGATTTTGATACAAGCTCGACTTTAACTTAATCTACTCTACAGACTATTGGTCCTGGGGCAAGGAGTTATAGAACTCCCTTGCAAGGATCCTTCATGAGCACCACTACTCCATTTAATTTTATCCCTTATGGTGTGGTTCATATCCCTCCTTCGTCCCCCTCGCTTGGAAGTGCCTTGCAACAACCATCTGGGCTTAATACTAGTTCCAAATTGTTTAGTGGAGGGTGTCATGGGTCTCAATCTTATATGACTATGGTTGGGTCTATTTCTTTCTCTTTGCTTGGTGCTTCCGGAAACAACACTTTCTTGTCCTCTATATTTTCGTCAGGGGGGAACCCATTCTTTAACCAACCCAACCCTACGCAATGCTTCATTCCTTCACAAGGTGTGATGAAAGGATACTTCTCCTCTTAAGGTCTTGGAAATACCTGGCAAGGCTCTTTTCCTTTGCAAGGGATGTCAATCAGGGGAAACCCCTCCCATGCCCAGTGGAACCCTGGGCATGGTTCAATACCTATGCCAAGAGGATCGGTTGGGGGCATCCCCAACCAAGGTCCTTGGAATACCATGCAGGGTGCAATCCCTACCCAAGGTATGTCATCGAATTATGTGAATATATCGACGATGCAGAATAATGTAAAAAATCCTTTTACTAGCCAAGGACACCATGGTTTCTACCAGAACCTTGGCCAGCAGAAATTTTTTTCCTGGAAACCTGGTGCCAGTCAAAATCTAGGCTCCTCTTTTTCTTTGAATCCATTACAACCTAGGTTACATTTCCTGGAAACTCTTCATTTTACAGATTTTTCAAGGTTGTTGAATGATCCAATCCGTCATGATCCATGTTGGCCTCCTATTCCAAATAAGTTTCCCTTAGACATACCAAAATTTGAAGGGAATCCTGGAAAAGATCCAAGTGATCATGTTACAAAGTTTCATTTATGGTTCTCCTCCAACTCGTTGAAGGATGACTCTCTATAGTTTTGATTATTTCAATGCACTCTTATAGGGGGTGATGCGAAATGGTATATCGAGCTCGACAGCTTAAAGTTTTCTTACTTTAATGACCTAGCAATGGTCTTCTTAAACCATTTCTAGTTACCGGTGAGATACAATGCCAGCACCAAGTTGTTGGCCAACTTCGAGCAAACAAAATCCGTCCATACAAACTGATGTTCAGACATAAGTGGTGAATATAATAGTAGTACATCTTCTTCGTGGTTATTGCAACACACATCCTAATCTTTGGGATGAGCACCTACACTACATTCAACATGCTTATAATTGGGCTAAGCATTCATCGACTCAAACATCTCCATTTGAGGCATGTTTTGGTTACTTGCCAAAATCTCCTTTAGATTTTATCTTTGGGAAGGATGTTGCTATTGATGGTCATTATGACATTGATAGAGCAAAGAAGTTCATTGAACAAATTCAATTAGTGCATCAAATGGTACAAGAACAATTCGAAAAGAGCCAAGCCAAGTACAAGACAAGACATGACAAGCATCTTGTTGATCATAGTTTCCAAGTTGGAGATTAAGTTTGGATTTACATTAGAAATTAGAGGCTTAAAGGAGAAGGTAAAAAGTTGGAACCAATCATATATGGACCTTTTAAGATTCTTGAAAAAATTGATAACAATGTCTTTCGTTTGTATTTGCCTCCTTATATGCAAATGTGTGCAGTTGTTAATGTTGAGAATTTGAGATTGTTTGAGCCTCCTTTGATTGATGATCAAGGAGAGAATGTTTGGATTTCTTCAATAGATGAATTATCGCCATAATATCCTTCATAATTGCAATAGGATACAATCCTTGACAGAAAGACAAGAACTTCAAAACGAGGGAATGTGGAGTACCTTCGTGTTGGTCTCAAAGGCACAAATCCAAGCAAAGATAAATGGATTGAAGTTGGAAGGGTGAGGGAACTATACCCTCATCTATAGGTTGACTGAAATAGTATTTTGGAGGTCCAAAAGCTTCCCAATGGGGAGGAGTGATCTAGGAGATCAAAAAATGCTCAAAAATCAAAGTGTTAGAAATTGCTAAAAAATGGTTTCATTGCATATATCTCATCCACATGATCCCAACACAACTTGAGTGGCCTCAAACAGAGTCCGTATGGAAAATTTATGGTGTTCTATTTGTTTTCCCAAAGAGGCAAAATTTTTGCTAACTATGCAGTTCGTATAGTCCGTACAGGCTGACGTGGCAGCTGACTATGTAGACCATACAACCGTACATATGACGTGTCAAGGATACATGGGAGGTGACTGGACAACTGACTGGGCATTTGGGTGCTGACTTGGACCAATGGAAAGGTGCCACGTGGCCCAATTAGGGTCTGAAATGTGGCACCCCACCGGCATGTAAAATGTTGGTTGGACTCCACGGGGGTTGAACCCATGACCTCCGGGACGAATGGATGCACAAAGGCCGGACTCACCAGTCCACCTATGGGGTGTTTCTTACCCTATCATGGAAAAAGTTTTATTTAAGTTTAAACTATGGTTCATTTGGCGGTAAAAGGGTTGGGGCCTAGCCCCAGCCCATGGACACTTGATCGCAACCAACTCATATGATCATGCGCGTGGGAAAAGATGGGGGGGGGGACAAGTGCAGAAAGTTAGCCCCAGACCTTGAACACGTGCCCCATGCGACCATGACCTCCAGAATCATGGGCTAGATGCACGTTAATGATGCGCCAATTTTTCCCAGGAGCGAAAATCACACACGAAGCTGGGTTGGATGCATTTGAAACTAGGTTTTGGCACTGTGTGTGCATTTTGGATGTAGGAGAAAGGAGAAAGGAGAAACTTCTAGGAGAGATAACTTTCTCATTTTTTGACCAAATCAGGTGTAGAAAAAGCCTACACAGGGTTTTTTTTACAGTTCTGAAGCCATTGGAGTTGTTATTTTTTCCATTTGAGCATTGTAAATTGATTTTTTTCACATATTTAACACTTAATGCAGGAGGACCATTAAAAGTTGGACTAGTAAATGTAGCCCAAGAGAGGGGTGAACTCCTTTATCATTTGTTGTGTTATGTGTGTTATTTGATGGTTGTTTATCTCTGTTATTTCTGCAATTTTAAGTCCAAAACTCATTTAAAAATCTATGTGCTTGCAGATTGATCCATTGCCCAAGACACATAAAATTTCACTTGCATGTTGTACAAACCTTCAATTTCAGATCACTGATTTAGTTCAAATCCAAGAAACATAATAATTGATTAATGTTGAATTATTATGCTTTCATTAATAAAAATGATTTAACGATTGATTTACTTAATTTAGTGTTATGAACAATCATTTGTGAACATTTAAGAACTATGCATTAGGAGTATTGCTTGTCATTATAGTCCACGCATGGGATATGTGTGCACTAGCTATGCCTACATACCCAATGCACCAACATTATTATGGTTTCATAAACATGTTAGTTACCGAAATATATTATTGATTAATTAATAAATAATTTGGTGAATTGGAAATTATAGCATATGAATAAAAATAGCATTAGAAAGATAGGCATTCATTTCATTTGGTTTGTGTGAAGTAATAAAAAATTATAAATAATTTATTTGTCACCTAATCTTAAATGGAAGTAAGATTCATTAATGGGTTAGCATATGCATAAGTCGGATTTCTTTAAATTTTTATTATATTTTACCTCCATATGATAAGAATTATTAGCCATAGAATAAGAAAATAAACTAGCATTAACTGAGGACAAAAGAAGGGATTAGGAAAAGGGAAGTGGAGATATCGGTAATAAAAGGGGGAAGAAAATAAAGAGTGGCAGTTGGAAAATTCATAAGGAGAATAAATCTAGAAATTCATTAGAATTGAACAGTTTCATTGAACTGTTTGTCTATTTATTCATGGATAGTGTACTAGACTATTGTTTTTTTATCTTAAATCCTCGGGCATAGAGGACCATGAAACCCAAAGGTATCCTTGACCTGGGAATCTAACTAGGCTCCTAGTTGGTTGAGAGGTTAACTCTAGTTTGGGAAATTGAAAATCTAAAGGCACTAGACTCCGATATTGTATAACACCCAATCCCCTAAGTAGCATTTTAAGGAGTGGGGAATTAACATTTCTTCTTCCTTTCTCTATCTCTATGCCTCTCCTTGAGGGCACCATTGTTTTCGACTCGTCAAGAGATTTCCAACGACTACAACCATGCTTACTTCTGAGTTTGATATCAAAGGTTATGGCCTTCTATGGTTTTTTGAACTCATAAGGTCAAAATCCAACACACTATCACATAGCAACCACATTTCACTTCATCACTCATGCCCTCCAGTGTAGCAACATCATGACGTCAATGTAGCACCTACCCTAACTCACCACTATGGATCTTTTATCCACATAAGCCTATCGTCGTCGTCGAACTTCACTTCAGGGAATTACCAACTACCCATTTCGAATGCTCCTACAACGAGGAACTTGTCATCCCTTTCCCATATCCGACGGTCTTCCGTCTACTAATACTATGATCCTAGGTTAATCGACGATTTAACTTACCCGCAATTTAACACTTGTTTCTTCCTTTACATTCAATAGATGAATTAGGAGAAACTATGACAGCTGAATGGTCGAGATTAAAACTTCACCCCGTGCTAACCGACGGTCCAAATTTCTTATCCTTTTCACCGACGTCGATACTCCTAACAAACACTCTATAGGTTTAATTCCTAAATCCCAGTGACAGTGCATAGGGATCAACGGTCCAAATATCTTTGTCGCATCCTCGACGAGATCGATGGTTGTCAACAGTCTAAAACTATTTCATCGTCGACACTCTATAGACGACATTTAACTCATCATCCCATTTATTTCGATGATGATACCCTAGGCATCAACGATCCATAACCACTAGACCGTATATCTAACAACCACCACTAAAACAAAGGTTCAAAGAACCTCCTCGCCCAATGGGACCCACATTAGTCCCATTAACCAATATTTTAGCAACATCTGTTACCACTTTTACACATGGATTTCTAAGTAGGTAGACCACACCATCGTGACATCCTCACCCTCTTTCATAGACTAGGTGTGATCTTCCATAGATCGAGGGTGGAAGATATGCTTATTTTAAGCACAAATCGATGGTTCTTGTCAATACTTATGCCACTACATCGTTGGAACTTCTTTGGCCAAACTTTCTCTTCCCACTTTAAATCACCGATGACGGTGCACACAACATCGATGGCGTAGATCTCACCTTGTCATATTGACCATATCAACGATATCATTCTATCTCCGACCTTTATCATCGTCGTCGAACTTTTATGAGTTCTGTCTCTCGGTCATTTTTGACGATAGACCTTTGTCAACGAAGGGTTGAGATTCACTCATCCCATTCCATCAATGGTCATAATTTCTTCTAACTCATCTCACTGTTCCTCGATTACTTATCCCACGGGTTGGGACATGGTCGTTCTTCTGAGTTCTACCGGGCTCTATCCGAGTATTCTAAGGTCTACTAGTATTATTTTTCCATAGTTGGTCTCTCATCCTCATGAATGCATAAGGCTTTATAGATCTTACCAGCTCTCTTCATCGAAGTGGAGCTTATCTCTAGGTTTAAGGTCCTCCCTTCCTCACAAAGGATTTCCTAAGTTACAACTCAACCCATCACTTGCTAAGTGATGTTTTTGTCCATGTCCTGCAAACTTTCCTCTAACAACTCAAGGTATTTGGGGATACAACGATCTATACTCATTTAATTTCACAATTGACACATAATTTAAATGCCATGGTAACATAACCAAATTATCAGAGATTCTATAAAATCATTTGTAAACATTTTCAGTTACCATAGTATCAAACATTTACATACACATATCATTCATATTCAATTTTTGACAAGCTAAGTTAAACACTTATCTAATAAGGAAATTTTCAAACACTGACTGACCGAGGGATGACGCCTTTCCTCCAAACCTTAGGCCTTGTTGTAGAGTGCTTTCCTACAGTACACCACCCCCATGCCAAGACATGATACCACTAGGAAAAATTTACTTCGCCAGGTTCCAAGCTCGTGATATTCCAAGAAGGTTACTATCCTTCCCCCTCTGCCATAGTAAAAGTTGTCCACCTCCCACTGAGCTCAGGGTCTCTACAGATTTATCATGTAGTTTATCAACTAGATTTCCTCTGCATAAGGGAGTCCCTTCTATGCTAAAAAATCCCTCAGTGACCTCCCCTTATTAGTGTTGGTTTCTATCCAGTAAGCACCAAGTTGTAGCCCACTATTTCTCCAGTTCGGGATCTAGGTCTTCTCTGTTCATGGTGATCATTAAAAACTTAGACAAGCTTCCTATTTTTTTCAAGGGAAAATCTTCTTATCCTTTCTCTCTTACATCAATATCCCTAGATATCTTCGTGAGATGAGTTTCTAAACCACTCCTTCTCTGCACTCATTGGTTCCATGTGTTCTCCTGATCACTCTATTGTCTGAATCTCTGTGTCTCCTGTGTCGTGTTGTGTTGTGTTCTCTTGTTATTTCTCGTCCCTTCAGGAATATCATGGATTCTTGCATATACCACTTGCAATTCGTGGTTCTCATTCCTAAGAGGCGGATCTGCAGGATCCTGTTGTAAGGACATTTAATTGTCCCTTTCCTTCTTCTAGGGTCAACTGCCAATATTCACTAACTATTCCAACTACCCCTATGACTAGTTTTATTGGTCACATGGATCTACACAGGTCTGGTACGTTGAAGGTGTGAGTTTGTGCTTAACAAACATAAGTAAGCTTGTTAGACAAGATTCCTATTTTCTTCACAAATGCACTTCATCTTCCTTTACACTCAACTATTCAATCAACCCGTGCTTTGTCAACTTCCTCTAGTGTATCATGGCCAGTACTGTCAAGGCTTTTCCTTAATCAAATATTTAGTATTTTTATTAAATTAAACATAGTCACATGTTTCATAACACAACTCCTGTAATCTTAACATAATAACAGTCTCGGGGAAAGCGGGGTGTTACAAATATACTTGGGAAAATTTAAATAGAGATAGAGGAATTTTCTTTCTTAATAATCCATGTACTTTTGCTCTAAAATTGATGTAATAAATCATTGAAAATCCTTACTTAATTATTCAACAAAATGTTAGTTTAATTACTTCAAGTTTATCATTCTAACTATAGGTTAATTGTTGTAAATTATTAATTAGATAGCCATGACAAAGAGTTGATTTTTCTTTGGCCTAAATTACAACTCAAGGAATAACTAAATTAGAAAACTTGTACACTGTGAGGTAGTGAAATGAAATATGTTGCAGTAGATTAAATAAAAAATAGAGATTAGATAGATGTAATGGTTAACAACAACACCTAGTTAAGTATTTAAACCTTATAGGGTGTTACATTTGGTGTGGCTAGATAGCTTGGTGGGATCCTTGCTAGGCCTTTTTATTGCTAGTTAGAGTTTACTATTGATGTTGGATTCCCTAGCTAGGGCTTGGAAAACATTGGAGAGTCCTATCTTGTGAAAATATTGAAGGACTATTTTGTACCATCTTGTGATGTTTCTATGAACTTGTAAATTCATTTTAATGTATATATGAAGATTGACATGCGATCCAAACAATGTGTACTTGAGAATCCAATTTTCAACTTATAATGTCATGGTGAATGAGTAGTTTCTAGCCTTGTTTGGTATGTAGATTTATGATGATTTTGTTGAGTGATTTGACAAACATATAGAAGCTAAGTGGGGAATTTTATGATTGTAATAAATATATTGTAATTAATTAATTTCATATCTAATATATGTTGCGCTTTGGGCCCTAAGAGCTAGAAACAAAGTTTCCTTGAAGTGTAATTGTTCAATGCTTATTTTTTTGCAATGCCTTGTGTATTTGGTTAAAAATAAGTGAAGTGTATATTGTTGTAATTTGTATTATAGATTTATCCGTAAGTGTGAAATTTCACAGGAAATACATCTAGAGAACCTCACATTTGAGGTAAATTTTTTAAATTTGCATTAGTAAATTGAGTCTTGAAATTTCCACAATTTCTACCACTTTTCATTGCATCAAGACAAATAGAGCATACTCCTGAATTACAAAATTAAGATAAAACAAAGGGAAATAAGGGACAAAATTTTAAGATTCAAACAAATAAAATCCTAAAAAGTAAGTTTTGGTTAGGCCTAATTAAAAATCCAAGGAAAGGAGTAAAAATGATAATATGGGCCAAATTTAGCCATTATAACCAAAGGTCTTGCAATCCCAACACTTCAGTCAAGACAATGGAACCATCCCCATATACAAGGCTTCTTTTATCTCTTCTTTCACACTGATCTCTTAGTAAACAAGTTTGAATGAAATAGATTCAAATCTAGATTCAATCCTTTTAATTTGTTCAAATAACGATTGGAATGTAATACTTTGCACCACCTTTTTATCATTCATCTAGTCTATAACTAGTTGAGAGTTGCAAAACACTTAAATATGAGAGACGTGATGTTTTTTTGCACATTTAAGTAAGAATATAAAAGCGTATATAACTCAACAATTTTATTAGTTCCCTCCCCCAAATGATCTTTATAATTAATAAAGTGTGAGTCATCAAAGAATAAAACACATCCAACTCCACTAGCAACAAGTGCATCTTGGTGGGTATCATATATATAAAAAAGTAAACCTTGGACGTGTCAGTACCCATAACGATTATCTTCCTCAAAGAAATAGAGGGTTACCTAAGTCTAATCTCCTCAAACCTAGTGTTTTTTTTATTGTAAATGAGTAAAGATGAAGCATCCCTACCTTGAAAAAGGGTAATTTTCCTTTCTAGCCAAAGATCCCACAAAAACACAAAAGGAAAGGCTTTATGATTTTTCAATCCTTTAATTTCAAACCATTTTTTCAAACAATGCTCCACCAAATCATCTTGTGACATGCCCATACCTCCACACTATAACAAAGTTTCATCGAGAAAAGGGCATTAAATAAGCAAATATTGAATTCTTGCTTCAACATTATTACATAGGACACATTAACTAAGTCCATGTCAACTTCATTTTTGAAGAACTTCATAAGTTATCTCCATTTCCTAAAT
>JASDQU010102193.1:58196-110682 GCA_032191745.1 Picea mariana | reverse complement strand
TGTTGACTGTAGTGATAGTTGTTAAAGAGATGTTCCATGGTTTCCTCTCTTTGATGACATAGGGTACACCTGGAGGAGCCTATGGAACCTCTTTTTATGACATTATCCGACGTGAGGATACGATTTTGAGCTGTGAGCCACAGGAAAATGGAGACTTTAGGCCATAGGATGCCTTTCCAGATTTTGCTCCAGATTGTTTCCGGGATCTGATTTTGATAGTTTCCTCGCAAGTAATAGGCTTCATTAACTGAGAACATACCTGTAGTGGAGTGTCCCCATCTAAGGATGTCTAGTCCCTCTTTGATTGGTATTTTCTGTTGGGCTGCGCATTCTTGCCAGGTTTGAAGATCCGTGTCTTCTGTGAGTAGTAATTTCGTTCTCTCTGTTTTCCATTGTCTCTAGGGTTGGTCCCTGTGGGTCGGATTCCAAAGATCTCTAACTTTCCTGAAGATATACGGATGGATCTTCTGCTTGAGAGGAATGAGATCTTCCAAGTCACTGAGGGGGGGTAGTTGCTGCCACAAGTCCTCCCAAAATAGTGTGTTTCCTCCATTTCTGACTTCCCAGAAAGCATGCTTCTGAATGAGAGGGCGATTTTGCTAGGCCGTATTCCAGATGTTGGATCCTTGGATATAGTCGTTGAATCTAATTAATTGAATGGTTTGTGTATTCAGGGCATACTTTTGTTTCCAAATTTGCGCCCAGAGTTTTGTCGGATGTTGTAGCCATCTCCACCACATTTTAGCCCCCATGATTTGGTTGAGCTTTCCCGGATCACGGAGACCCAATCCTCCAAATCTTTTGGGTTTGCAAAGTTTATCCTAGCCAACCAGTGCCCATTTTTTATTAGCTTGGTGACTGTGCCACATGAAATTTCTTTGGAGGCTCCTGATTGCTCTTATTACCGAGATAGGTGCTACCAGAGCAGTGAAAAGGTAGGTGGGCAATGTCTGCAAGACTGACTTGAGGAGCACCAGTCTGGCAGCAATATTAAGATGTCTAAAGGTCTAGTTATTTAACCTGTGGGAGATAGACAGGAGTAGGTTGTCCCATTAGATGGAGCACGCTGGCTCCCCTATGAGGGGTATGCCGAGGTAAATAGAAGGAAGGGAGCTCTTGGAAATGCCTAGAATTCTAGAAAGGTGGTTCTGTATTGTGACCGGCGTATTGAAAAAGTAGAGCTTGGATTTCTCCAGGTTTAAGAGCATGCCTGAGGCTTCCGTGAAGTCAGAGAGAATGGAGTTTAGCTTGTTGGCTTCACGTGCAGTAGGGGAGGAGGGTGTCATCGACAAACTAACTGTGCGAAGGTGTCGAATGGATGTTATGAAGGGGCAATCCTTTGAGGGAACCCTCCAAAATCATCGCTTTGATGTATCGCCCTAGCCCTTCTGCCATAAGCACGAAGAGGAAGGGAGAGAGAGGGTCACCCTGTCTGATTCCTATAGTGGGCGAGAAGGGTTGGGAGGGTATCCCATTGACCAGGATGGAGAAAAAGGTTGAGGAGGTGAGCTTAAGAACCCAATTGACCCAGAGTTTATCAAAACCAAAAGACTCCAGAATGGAGCGTAAGCATTGCCAGCTTACTCTATCAAAAGCTTTTGAGAGATCGAGTTTAATAAGCATACCTGGTATCTTGGTCGTTTTCAAAGAGTGGATCACCTCATTAGCCAGAATAACACTGTCCATGATTTGTCTCCCTTCCACATAGCCAACTTGCTCTTTGGAGATAATGAAAGGTAGGATTGGCTTGAGGCGAGTGGAAATGACCTTTGTGATTATTTTGTAAATGACATTGCAGAGAGATATTGGTCTAAACTGCCTAGGATGAGTAACACGCTCCTCCTTGGGGATGAGAGTGAGAAAAGTTGTATTGAGTGCAGAGAGTACTTGACCAGACGTTCTAGATTCCTCAACAGCCATCCATACCTCGTCCTTAATTAGATCCCAGTAGTGATGGAAGAAGTCCGTCGTGAAGCCATCCGGTCCAGGTGATTTTCCTGGGGGCATTTCTTTAACGGCCATAGCCACTTCAGCTTGAGTAATGGGACGAAGGAGCGCTTCATTCTGCTCTGGGGTGACCAGCGAGGGTATGTGATCCGTTATTTTTTGGATTGCCTCTTCCCTATTCTCGATGGTTTCTGTGAGAAGGTCTTTGTAGTAAGAGTTGAGTTCCTCCATTATTTGGTCATGTTCTCTTAAAGGGGTGCCTTGAGCGTCCTCCAGTTGGGTGATGCGGTTGATGTATCTGTGGTGCACCATTGCCCTGTGGAAGAATTTTGTGTTTCGCTCACCCTCTCTAAGCCATTGAACTCTGGATTTTTGACGCCAGAGGATTTCTTCTTGCTTTCTCCGTTCCTCCATTTCTGCTTGTAGTTGCTCTTCTTCTTTCACTATATCTGGATTTCTGCTACCGGAGATGAAGATTCTTTGCAGGTCTTCGAGCCTGCATTCAATTTCCTGCTGCCGTTGAAAGATGTTTCCGAAGGTGGACTTGTTCTAGCTCTTTAGTTGTTGCTTGAAGTTTTTGAGGCGCTGCTGTAATTTATACATGTGAGTACCATGTTCCACTTCAGCCTGGATTCACCAGGTATGTGCCAGCTGGTGGAAGTCTGGGTGAGAGAGCCAAAACTTTTCAAAGTGGAAGGGTTTAGGTCTAGGAATAATGCCAAGATCCAGACAAAAGACAATAGGCCAGTGATCCGACCTTGATTTTGGCATTATGTTCGCTTCCATTGCTGGGTCGCCCTCAAGAAGGGATTCTGCTACTAGGAAACGGTCTAATCTGCATGCAATGTGCTGGTGTCTGGATCTTCGATTGGACCAAGTGAAAATTCCATTTCGGGTTTCCATATCTACCATATTTAACTGATCTATAAGGGTTTTGAACTTACCGCTATCCTGCTCCAGCCTTTTGGTTCCTCCAGTTTTCTCTTCCAGCGTCAAGATCATGTTGAAGTCGCCGCCTATGATCCAGTTGGGCGTATTTAGTAGGGTTTTGACATGCTGTAGTTTTTGTATGAAGCTTTCCTTTTCTTGTGCGATCTGCGGTCCATATACGTTTGTGATGGCGCCTTCCTTGGTAGATCCTGTTACCGTGAAATAAGCCGTGAGAGTACCAGTTGTGGAGAAGGGTTGTTGCAGAGTGATAGTATGTGGGTTCCAGAGAATGGCTAATCCTCCGGAAGCTCCCACGGAATCTTGATGGAAGAATTCATAGCCCCTCCAGCTGCATCTGAAGATATTTTCAGCGTCTTGTCCTGCACATTTAGTTTCTTGTAGGAGTAGGACATCTGGGTTTTCAGCTTTAATACAATCTCGAAGGATCCTTTGCTTGGATCTACCATTAAGCCCTCTGATATTCCAAGTAATTGTCTTCATCATGAGGAAGGCGAGCGGGGGGGGGGAGGGGTGGAGGTATCCCTTCGATAACCGATGTATCTGTCCTGAGTTTATCAGCAGGTTCCCTGCTTCTTTGATAAACTAGTGGGCTGTTTTGCGTCCCCTTCTTTTGTTTTCCTTGGTTGTCCTCTTAGATTATGTTCCTGGGTCTGCAGTTATTCCCAGTCTTGCCGTAGATCCTGCGGTGGAGTTTGTGAAAACTTTATGGACTTTACGAAGTTGTTCCACAGAGATGTGTTGCAGGTCCTTTTGGTTAAGAGCTTCCTCCAACTTTTCTAGATCTATGTTCGCCAGATCCTTTTTATCCATCTGCATGGTGGTGTCTCCGTCTGTATCTGTTTGAGCTGCTTGGGTTGTTTCTTTGGCTTGAGTTAGGCTGGATTCCTCTGGGCCTTTACCCTTCGCCTGTATTTTTGCTTGATGAGGGTTTTTTATTTCCTCCTCTTCTGGCAACTGATTCAGAATGTCATAAGAATTTTTGTTTGAAACCTTTGGGGCCGTGCTCTGGTTCTATTTTCTTGGTGGTTTTTTTCGTCTACCCGTGACATTGGTGAAGCCATCCTTTTGCTTACTATTGCTAGCCTTGGTGCTTGGAGCGTTCAGAGGGCAGTCTCTAAAGAGGTGGCCATGCTCGTGGCACTTCCTGCAACGAAAGGGGATGTGTTCGTAGTCGATTGTTTGGTTCCAGTCGTCGTCCTGATATTCTAGAGTGATTGATCCTGGTAGAGCCTTTGAGATGTCCATATAGATGCAGATGCGGGCATATGAGGTGTACTTCCTCATCTTTGTAGCCTTCGATGCTTTTACATAGTGCCCCACTGTGTTCCCAATACCCATGAGTATTTCTTCTAGCCAGAATTCCTGGGGCAGTGAGTACAGACGAATCCATACTGGCGCTCTTGTGAAGTCCTCTTTCTCTGGGCTGAATCTGTCTGTCCAAAATCGCAGAAACAATCCCACCGAGTTATAGAAATATGGTCCATTATCAAAGATTTTGTCCTTATCTTCAAGGTTGTACAGGATTATTGTGAAGAAACCCTTGGAGCTGAGCTGAACTTCATAGTCTCCTTTGGGGTTCCACCCGTCCTTTATCCAACGTGTGAGGCCACGTTCAGTTGGCCATAGACCTAAAAATTTGTCAATTAGAGCATGATCCATCATAAACTGGGTGTGCTCGCCTACCCTTATTGATTTGATGTGATAATCAAGGGGTTTGTCCATTTGCGGTATACACTTGCCTGGTTCCCATCCTCGAGGAGATTTTGGATGAGACGTACTGGGTTCTATGTCCATTTCTTTCCTGAGCCCCTGTTCCTGGGTGAAAAGCTGATCTCGCAGGTGCGGCGGCGGCGCAAAGGCAGGTCTTTTGGCACGGGTTCCATTCTTGTCATTTGCAGTGACATCGCTGTACGAGGGGGTTTCCCCCCCCTCTTCCGGACCCATCTGGGCTACTCAGTTGACTCATAAAGCCTTCACCCACAGAGCTTCATCCGCTGTCCTGGAATGATGGTGTCAGTGTGTTCAACAATCACGTCTGCGGCGTTGCAGAGCTCTAGGGTTTTCTCAACATCTCTCCTTCTAAAAGAAGCTTTCTTTGGTTGTTCATTGGAGCTCGAATTTAATATAATACGTTCTTGAAGTCCACCCCAATAAGGGATAATATTCAAATCAGACAGGAATTTTTTTATTTCATCAACCCAATTATTCAACATAGAAGTAGGTGCAACCACCAAAAATGGTCCCCATATATTCTTTACCTGGGAAATGACAAAACTGAGCCTTTATATTTATTGAGTCTCATGTGATTATGTGAGTTTGAGCATTGCCATCACAAGTCACTTCTTAGATTCGAAATCAAGAAGAAACCCATAGTCAAGTAACCAAAAATGGTCAGCATTAAAGCTGGGCAACACAATTGCAGTTTCAATAACAATTCTTCAATTAAATCGTCATACAAATTAGCAATGTCATGCAATCCTTTCCGAACAATTAGGTCCAATGATCGAACCCTGTCGAAAGAAACATTTTTTTCTCACCAAAGTTAGACCAGATCTTATCTTCAAGTTTGCAATCGTGCATATCAGAAAGTGCCACGGGAACATGCTTGTTGCAGACATCGTTGCATTAGGAACCCATCATTGAAATTGTTGAATGAGTCAATAAAACCCTGGAAAATACATGAGAACAAATTTAAAAAAAGAGAGAGAGACACAAAGAACCCACCATTTAATGAACCCACTACCATCTCTGGCTTGCTTCAAATTAACTGGATTGACGTCTACTCTTTTTCTCTGCCTCAAAGGATTAGTTTTTGAAGATGCATTGGCGACTATTCCTATAAATTCTATGAATAGTATCAAACAATGGAAGAAAGCTGCCCAGATGAAATGCTTGAGAATATACAGAGAGATGAAGTGAATTGTGAATATGGCGTGATTTGTACAGCCTGCACATAGCTATACAACTAAAAAACTCTCAACTTGCAATATCCTAACAACAATCCCAAGATGAAGTGAATTGTGAATATGGCATGATTTGTACATCCTGCACATAGCTATACAACTAAAAAACCCTCAACTTGCAATATTCTAACAACAATCTGAACTATATCCTTGAATAAACAACATGATAATAAACACAGTTCCCTTTATGGCTTCGATTCTGATAACCGTTCTGTAACTACAGACAAGATCAGATATTAAGAAAAGCCTATAGACCAGCTACAAACATTGTTATTCTCTTGGTATGGGTGTCTCATGCATACCTGCAGGCTGCCATCACTATCAATTGCACAACCACTTGRGCAATAAGACCCTAAAGTTTTTCACTAATAATATGAGAAATAAATAGTTTTTTTTTTTTTTTAATTTATTTTAGACCCTTAATCCACTCAACCAGTTGAATAATAAAACCTTAATCCACTCAACCAGTTGAATAATAAAACCCTCATCAATAATATGAGAAATAATTTTTTTTTTAAAATTTATTTTAATTAAAATAAATTTATACTTAAGTTAAACAACATTGTAAATGAAACAAAATTTTAAGTCAAACAAAAAATTAATAGAAAGTCAACGACGGATTGCTATAGTCCCTGAGGCAATATAAAATTATTTTATTTTTTCACATTTCTTTAATAAAAAATTTCAAATTTTATATTTAAAAAATAATCTATTAGTTTTCAACTCTTTCATTATAAGAAAGGAGCTTCAATTTTATCCATCCAATTAAAATTAAAATGTGGACCAATCTTTTCCTATTATATTCTCTATATATCATTTTTTTAGCCCAATGAAATTTTAATGTCACGATAAAATATCCAACTACAATTACTTTTCCTATTCTTAAAAGCTCTAAAATAAACAAAAGTATATATATATATATAGTAACAAGGAAGATTTGGTAGCATTTTTATTTATGAATATTTATCGGTAGCATAGTGGGAGGTACGAAAGTAGTTCCTCTTCAGATAAAAATAATGAAAATGCTTGCCTCTGGATTGAAACTCTAACAAAAGCTTTGTACTCTACAGTATGTCAGCGTCATTTAATGTTAGTGGGTAAGGTCACAGAGAATCCTAAGATTTCACCGTCACCTTTAATACGACGCTGCAGGATGTCTTAAAACTGTTAATAAAGTATATCTATTTTAGATTGATCACGATGTAAATTTATTAATCCACGTAACCATGGTGTAAATTTTATTAATCCAGGTAACCACGATATAAATTTTTTAATCCACGCAACCAGTTGAAAATAAGACCCTAAAGATTTTCACCAATAATATGAGAAACAAATATGTTTTTTAATTTATTTTAATTAAAATAAAAATATATTTAAGTTAAACATTATAAATGAAACAAAATTATAAGTCAAACCTAAAATTAATAGGCAGTCAACGGCGGAACGATTGCTATAGTCCCTCCGGCAAGGACTAATAAGAAAAAAAAACAAGAATTAAATAAAACAAAAGAAATGAAAATAGGAGATAAACGAAAAGAAAGGAGTGGGAAATATTACCTAGAGACTCTTCTATTTATTTTGTAATTAGTCTTGTCAAGGGTTTTTTTGGTAAAGAGAGGAGGATGCACAAAGAGTCATGAACTACATTGTAATCGGATATATTTTTGTAATTAGTCTCACAAAAGGATCTTTTTGACAAAAAGAGGAGGATGCACAAAGAGTCATGAGTTACATTGTAATCGAAGATTGTTGAAATAATACTGAACAACTATTCGAATGTTGGATTTTTCATTTGGGTTTCTAGCGTAAAACCTCTATGTCAATTATGTGTGTGATTTTATCACTGTGTGATGAAGTTTCATTTACAGTTGCATTCAATGGGCTATTATACTAAAATATGTATGGCATTGACATTAAATTATGTGTGGCATTCAGTATGTGGCTTATTGGAAGCAATGTTCCATCTTTAATTTTTCCTTGTGTTATCTTGATGGTGTGAGTATCCATTCCCTTCTATAGCCTTGTTAAGTTCACTCAAATTTTCATTCTCAATTAACTATTGATGAAATCCAACTGCTAGAGAATCTAAACCATGCATCCAACTGATTGAATGAGATCAATAGTTGTAGTTGTTGATATTATGGTAGTTGCGGTAGGTATTAACCTCCACGTGTAACCTTGACAAGACTAGAATATTTTGAGAAGCAAGAGAAACCCTAAAGCTTTGAACAATAAGCCTAGAAGACAAGTCGACTAAAGATATTAATTTAATATTGAGTTTTAGCCCCCAGGAAGAGAAGTTAACCCAACCAGCTAAGAAGGAATAGTATAAATATAGAGCGCTAGAGCTCATTTAGCACACACTCACTCGCAACTGTAGAAACTTAGTTGTGCGCAAGTCTGAAGAGTAGCTACAACTGTAGCTACTGCAACTTGTATTTTCGGTTTTAGGCTTGGACTCTCTCTTGGTTGTGGTTTGGAATTTTTGCTCGGCACGCTAGCTCTGGAGAGTGATACACTACCTTGATTGGCTATTAGGCCTAGGGTTTTGCTTCCAGAATTATTCTCTGTTAAGGTTAAGGTGCTCGGGGGTGGCTTCGACCTATCGTTGGGTGACAATATTGCTATATTGTCTATGGTTAAACAAACACACCTATTATTTCTAACAAGTTATGGTCCCACACTATCTTCGGATAGTCTAACCACTGGAAGATAGATTGAGAGGAATTTGTTCATTTACAGTTACAATTGCTGTTTTTGGTCAAAGTCAAAGGTTGACCAATCAAAGTCAAAGGTTGACCAAGTCAAAGCAGTCATGACTTACTCTATGAAGTTAGAAAACAAGTTAGAAGGGGCTTCTAACTTCAGAGCATGGAAGACAAGGATTGACCTCATCCTTGCCAAGAATAAAGTGTTGGATATTGTGAAAGGAAAACCATAGTTTGAAGAAGGAAAAGAGAAGGAACCTTAGAACGTTGCAATTATGGAGAAGTTCAAGGACAATGACATCAATGTCATGAGTATCATAGTGGACTCTGTAAAAGACCACTTGATACCCTACTTCTCTCATCTTGACTCATCTAAGAAGATGTATGATGCACTAACTAACCTCTTCTCAGTCAGAAACATTGGACAAGAAATGAGTTTAAAGAATGAGCTCCGTGACATGAAAATGAATGATGATGATACTTTGTGAGAATCTCTTAGTTAAGAGATCAACTACAAGCTATTGAAGAAATCATTTCAAGGAACTAGTAAATATAATACTCAACAACCTTCCCAAGACATGGGATGCATTTTCCACAAGCATGAACACAAG
This sequence comes from Picea mariana, assembly GCA_032191745.1. Taxonomy (NCBI): domain Eukaryota; kingdom Viridiplantae; phylum Streptophyta; class Pinopsida; order Pinales; family Pinaceae; genus Picea; species Picea mariana. Next base: position 101,502 of record JASDQU010102193.1, on the reverse strand, counting down.
AAAGGCGTATCTCACATTTGAAAAACTTTGAACTTCTTGCGCACAAGAAGAATCAAGGATTAGCGCAAAAGAGAAATCCCAAAAGAAATACGATGACCAAGCCTTCACAACAAAATTCAAGAATTTAAGGAATTAGAGGAAGTTTAGCTTAAGGAAGGAAACGGGCGAAGCATTAGTTGCCAAAGAAAAGGAACCCTCAAAGAAGGCCAAGCAGGATAAAACATACTTCTTCTTCTAAGTCAAGGTAACAATATTCTTCAAAGTTCTTGTACATACCATGTTTACATAGTTTCTGTACATATCTTGCATATCTATTTCTTAGAAGATAAGATGTTCAAGTGAAACAATACCTATGGAAGAATAACAAGATAAGGATTGCTATCACGATGACTACAAGTCAAGCAATACACATGAAAAGATGAAGTACGTTGACAACCCTTTGTAACAATTCTTATGGAAGCTATTATATAAGTAACAACTTCTAGATAAACCGAAATCAGAATCAAACTTGAAGAGACCCAGAAGAAGTCAAAACAGAAATAAGTCAACAATCAATAGGAAATTAGAAAAAGACTTGTGACACTTTGCAGAAGGCAATAAGGATGCAGACGAAAGCATGCACTCTCTTAGATAGAGGGAGTTGTTTATAGAATTCCAAAAAGAAGAGCATGCATTCATACATGAAACAAGGATTAGGAGGGAGCTAATCCTAAATGATATGATCCATTGAGGATTATGAAGTATATGTCCATGTTCCCATTGAAAGTAGCAACCATGATAACGTGTTCATAAGAAGTTTTATTCGAAAAGAAGACTTAAATTATCCTTAGTTGTCCATCTACATCCATGATCCTATGATGAAAGGAAGAAGTTGGAATCTTCAGGGCATGGAATCTATAGAAGACTCCATGGACCCAAGAGCTAAAGAGAAACATGAGGAAGAACATGAAGATTCCAAGAGAGAAAGAAAATCCAGAACAACTAGTTACTATACCGAGAATCACAATACTATCAGCTTGGTTTGAACCCACTAGAAGCAATCAAGCAAAAGAAATGGAAGTTATGATAAAGAACAATGTATGTAAGAAAATGTGAAAAAGACTTGTGAATGGAAGCATTGCGATATTCATAGGTTCTTCTAGAAGGAGGGAGAAAAACTATAACGACAACTCACTAGTATCCATGGATTGGAATTTACATGTAAAAGACGGTCCTTCCCAAATAAAGCAAGTGAGAAAGAAGCTTATACCAGAAAGAGACCCATGTATGGATTCAAACAACCTGATGTAGAGTATCTCATATACAACAGAAACGTGGTGAAAACCTTCTATAACAAAGATAGCGTATCAGAATAGTTACTCGGAAGTCCGAGATGATGGATTGCTAATCCATGGAAAACTCTCACGATGACAGAAGAAGTGCTACTTGGATATGTTTCAGTTTGAGCTTTGCCACAATGTCATTAGCTAGCAGGAAACAAAAGTGTTGAACTCGACCATGATATATTGTAATGATCAGAGATATATGAAGCCTTCAGAGAAAACCAGTGTTCCATGACAGACCAAAGTACATTGAGATCAAGCATTATATTCTTCATGATGAAGTCCAGAAAAGAGAAGTGGTTCTCCAATATATCTCCACAGATGAGCAGATAGCAGATACTTTGGTAAAGTCTCTATCCAAGATGAAAAGTTTGTGTACTTAAGAAACAAGTTGGGGATTGTGGAGACGACTTCCTTATTGAAAAAGGAAGAGATTACTCCCAGGTTGGGAGGGAGCACTGATGTGTTATTAATTTATGGATAGTCATTTTTCAGTTCGAAAAATGGTCCAGGTTGAGCAGTTCCTTTCTAGTTCAGAAAGTGGTTTGAGATTTCTGACGGACAGGTATTTTCTAGTTCGGAAAATGGTCTAGATCAGGCAGTCATTTTCGTAATGAAAACGGTTCTATAGATTGTTGATGTACCATAGACAACGATTCCCCTTGTGGCTAGTGTGGGGGAATGGTATAGGAAAGTCATTTTTCTTGGAAGTCACTCTGAGTAGTGGTCAAGAAGAATGGTTTGCCTCGTCGAGCAATCATTCTTTCAAAGTTCACAATTGTGAGCAATTTCAAAGAATGGTCCATTTTGGAGGTTGGTGCAGGACAGTCATTTTCTCAGGAAATAGTTCGGACAGTCATTCCCTAGGGAAAACTCATTCTCTCCAGGTCGCACTATGATTAGTGTCAGAGGAATGGCCCGGTTAGGTGAATGGTTCAGGTTCAACAATCAAGGATAGACATTCCCTAGGGCAGACTCATTCTCTCCAAGTTTCATTATGATTAGTGCCAGAGGAATGGCTCAATTAGGTGAATGGTCCAGGCTCAAAAATCATGGACAATTATTCTTCTATACTTGAGATGAGTAGTCCAGATAGCCCATGACTGATGTTTTTCTTTCCGAGGGAAGATGCTCTTCCATATCTCACAGATGTGAGTGGAAGAATGGCCCATATGACTCAATTTGTATCATGATATTGTTATGCAGGTTGATATCGAATGATATGAGTACGGTGAAGACTGTATGTCTCTGGACAATAGTTGTATGCCACTGTGGTGGATGTGTTCCACTAGTTGTGACTATGTGTCACTGGTTAAGTAGTTTTGTGCTACTTGGTGTGGTTGTGTACCACTGGATAGTAGTTGTGTACTACTATGGATAGACACAATTGTGTTCTATTGAATGGAATTGTTCTGATTGCCATGAAGACTATCAGTAATGTTGGAAATGATTATCAGCTAGATGGATAGTTAGTGTGCTGGTGGACAGACATTATCCGGGCAGAAAATGGTTCAGGACAATTATTCTTCTAGGACGTATGTCCGGATTAGAAAAATAGTCGATTTAGCCCATGGCATGGATTCTAACATCTGTTGGAATAATTATTCTTCTAGGACTTATGTTCGGATTAGAAGAATGGTTCTTATATCACTCTCTGGAGTGACTTATTCAACATCATGCCTTATTACTTAGATGGAGTATGGCTTCGAGAGATGATGCAGTTGATGCTATCAGATGATATTGATAGTGATGATGGTGCTCGCGATTTAATCATGAGATAGCCTATGTGGCTATGATGATGCTACCGGTTGAATGGTATGTTTGTGCTCAAGACCATTGCTTTAAATACCTCCCTAGCTAGGAGGGAGTGTTGATATTATGGTAGATGCAGGAGGTATTAACCTCCGCATGTAACCTTGACAAGACTAGAATATTTCGAGAAGCAAGAGAAACCCTAAAGCTTTGAACAATAAGTCTAGAAGACAAGTCGACTAAAGATATTAATTTAATATTGAGTTTTAGCCCCCAGGAAGAGAAGTCATCCTAGGTAGCTAAGAAGGAATAGTATAAATATAGAGCACTAGAGCTCATTTAGCACACACTCACTCACAACTACATAAACTTAGTTGTGCACAAGTCTGGAGAGTAGCTGCAGCTGCAACTACTGCAACTTGTATTTTCGGTTTTAGGCTTGGACTCTCTCTTGGTTATGGTTTGGACTTTCTGTTTGGTACGCTAGCTTTGGAGAGTGATACACTACCTTGATTGGCTATTAGGCCTAGGGTTTTGCTTTTGAAATTATTCTCTGTTAAGTTTAAGATGCTCGAGGTGGCTTTAGCCTATGGTTGGGTGACAATATTGCTATATTGTTTATGGTTAAATGAGCACACATATTATTTCTAACAGTGGTGATATAGTTAATGTATCTTTCTAGCCAAAATCCTATTTCTATTTCTTGTATTCAACAAACTAATACATTTCTAGGTCAATTGCATCTAAGAAAAACTTGTACATATAAATTGATTGGTGAATTGAAATCGTATGCTTCTCCTACAGGCTGTACACACCTCTAGCAATCCATACATGGTGATTTCACAGAGTTTTGAGGTTGTACATGCCATATGGTGCTCGTGGGTGATTGTTCCTTGCATCACAGAGTCGTACACCAGCCATATTATTCATGTGATGTGTCAATTGCTTGGGAAGCAATCTGGTCTCTCTCCCCCTTGATCATATCTTGATTGGTTGGCTCAATATGGCCATAGGATAGCTCAAATGAATTATTGAATTGATGCTTCAATGTTTCCTTTTAATATTTGGGTTTCAACCTTTTTGCAAATACAAGAAGTCCAATAATGTTTTCTTGGAGGTTGTCTAATTGTTATTTAATCCAATCTATTTGGCATTGGTTTTAGTGTTGAAGACTAAAACAAGTAACAGTTGTATGTAGCCTTCCCGCCTTCCCATCATTGGGGAAAGGTATTATATTTATGAGTATTGTTTTCTTTAAAAAGTTTGAGTTGAAGCTTGGGCCTATACATATGAAACCTAAAAGTGAGGGTTTGGTTTTACTTCTTGATTATTAAACATTTTCATTGAGTGAAGTAGTGTTGTCCCTTGTATTTGATTTGATAGAGCAATCGATTTCACCAATTGAGCTATTTTTTTTGGTCATGGAGAAGGAAATTGGTTCCATAAGCCCAAGTCTACAATAGAGTGTGTCAATTCTAAAGACAGGTAGAAGAGTTGGGTTACATATTGGAAAAGTAGAGCTTAGTTTAAAGGCTACATTGCAATGGGGATATTATTGCTATACTGGATTGATTTCTGTTGGGCATAGAGTTGTAGAACATAGTTATTTTGAATTGGTTTTGGACAAGAGGTTTGGTATTACCTATTAGCATATCATTAACCATGTTAAAAGTTGGATTCTTCCATTCTCATCAATATTTTGATTCATGTTGATTACACTTTACAATATGTGGTGTATGTGAAGTAATTGGCCTAGAACCAGAGCATTATAATCATAACTAAATATATACACAAAACCAAGACAATATCTTAGCCCAATCATCTTGATAGATTTAGCTTAGTTGGATATTAATGTGTAAAGAGTTGCATGAAAGATAGATCTCTTAGTGATAGAGTATTTGTAGTCTTGATTTTTATTGGCTTGATTAATTTTGTGTTGTTAACTTGTTGATGTGTGTAAGTTACACCAGAGAGTAGGCCATACCTTTAATGCTAAAGAGTAATTCCACTCGCCATTGAACCAAGAATAGAGGTGTAGCCATTCTGAAGAGATCTCTATGTATAAGTATGAGAATAGAGAAAAAATATTTAATTCCATAAGGTATCCATGTTGGTGAAACGAGTGGGCTATAAGTCCCTCATTTATGGATCATAATGTACCAGAGAAGCTGAATCTTAAACTATGATGAAAATACTATCACTTTGAAGAGAAACAAAACCTAGTATGGGTAAAGCAAATAGAGAAAGGTTGGAAGACTTGTAGGCCATCAATGCTCATCTTCAAGGAGAGAACGAGGACTTGAAGAAGAATATCCAAATGTATGACCAGAGGATGGAAAAGATGGAGATGAACATTGGAACCTTGACAAGACTACTGTCATCACTAAAGAACTAATTTGATAAACATCGAGAATCCCTCGCCATGGTTATGATAGATTGGGACAAGAGAAGAGATCAACTTGTACAACTAGAAGAGAAGGTCATTCAATTGGATAACTAGTAAGAGGATAGGATCCCTTAGATGATGGATTGGCTACAATAAGAGTTGGCAAAGAAGGAAGAAACATTGGAAAAGCTATAGGAAGTTGTCTAAGAGCACCAAGAAGTAAAGCCACCTTCCATTTCCACTACTAAAGCCATCACCATGATTGAGAGAACTCTAGAAAGCTCACATTCCTTAGACATTTCTCAAGAACCTTTTGGTGAATTTGAAAAGCATATTGGTTCCAAGATACAAAGGTAGATGGGCTATGATGGACAAGGGAGAGGCAAAAAAAGACAAGTCATCCTAAGTCCCATTATAGTTGAACTGAGGGCCAATCATGAAGGCCTAGGTTTCGATGGCAAAAAGGAAAAAGCCATAAAAGAATTTCCCTGCTCATTAGAAGAAAGAACATCAACAAATGAAGGTGGCAGGCCACTACCACTTCAATCTTCTTGTGGCGCCTCAAACTTCTTATGGAGGATTATACGAGGGCATCAATAATAGAAGTGCAAAGACTATATCTGCACCAACACTTAGAAGAAACAACAAGAAAATTAGTTGGGGTAAGAAGGAGAAGAAGACCAAGAGGCCCTATCAAATAGGACATTCTTTTTTTGTCACTATTGCAGGAAGAAAGGCCACAGTGTTGTCAGTTGTTGGTGCTTATAAGTATGTTCATTATATAGAAATAAATGCCATCAGGTGGCATATTGTTGGGAGTGTTGAGATATGCCAACCAATTTACACACGTATTTAGATAATGGAAAGATTTTCTGGCCTCTATTATTCAATATTTAGTTGGGTCAAATCAGCTAGAATTAGAATAGGGATAGGAGCACATTAGTTGTAATCAGTTTCATATAACTAAGTGAGAACTGATATATATCTATGTAAGCTTGTAGAGGCAAAGCATATGAGTGAATGAGAGAGTTTGTAAACCTGGTATGGTTGATGTAATATCTCCCTTGAACAATAAATAAACCGAATATAATTGTCCCGTGGATGTTTCCCTGTATAGGGTTTTACCACATAAAATTGTTATGTTAATTTGTGTGATTGTTGTTGTCTCTGTGTTGTAATTAGTGCCATTTAAATCTGTTTAATTTATTCTTACACTACACAACAAATGGTATCAGAGCAGGTGCAACAGGTGAGCCACGCCAAGCTTAGAAGATCCTCGTGAATGGAAGAGCTTTTGGGTGATATTTTGCATGTGAAGTCGAGTTCCTTGAAAGTGGCGTCATTTTTTACCGGGATGCTCCCTAAGGAGTGTTGGAGTGTCCCCCGCTCCCTGCCTTCAAAAATCATTTTTTCCGCATCCGAACGCTCCTGGTGTACGGCGTATGAAGCATCCTAAGGGAGACGTGCCCTGTTCAAGGAGAGAGGAGCATCCCAGACGCACTATGCATAATTTCGGGAGCATCCTCCAATTAGCGTCAAGTTTTTTGGGGAGAACGTTAACCATTCAAGCTTTTCATGGAGTTTGGTGACGGGTTGTTAATTCTTTAAAAACATTCATATCGTGGTATGTATGACCACATACTTTTTGTTTCCATTAAGCACATGGATATAATCGATTTTATGAGGTGAATATTTTATACACACAACGTGGATAATTTATGAAGGATCATAGTTAAATGGATGGATATTTTTAAAGTGGATGCTTTATAAAATTATGAGGTGGATGTCTATTCGTTTGAAAAGTTGAATGTTCTTAAAAGGTTTAAAGATGTATATTATATGTTTTCTTTTGGCTCAAACCTTTTTTGGTTTAACTTTGAACCATACTTAAAGTTCCATTTTTTGAATTATAATATATCCTTCATAATATAAAGTTCAATTTATTAGTCGTGGTTTTGGGAGTTTTGTGCTAATAGAAAATATGTAGAGTTTAAAGTTTGAAGTGGAAAAATTCAATGAAAAAAATAACTTTGAGTTGTGGAAGCTCAAGATGCGGGATCTGCTAGCGCAACAAGGGTTGCAAAAGGCTTGGCAGGAAGGACAAAAAAACCGACAAGAATGACAAATGAGGAATGGGAATATCGCCAGAGCACTCAATAGCATTCGTTTATGTCTTGCAGATGAAGTTCTGTTTAATACCATAGGAGATGATACAATAGTAGTCTTATGGAGTAATATGGAAAGTCTGTATATGACGAAGTCGTTGATGAGAAAAATCTACTTGAAGAAGCAATTATATAGTTTGTGAATGAAAGAAGGTATGAAAGTTGTTGATCATTTAAATACCTTTACACTTCAATTGACTACTATGGAAGTTAAAATCGAAGATTAAGATAAGGATATTACATTATTGTGTTCGTTTCCTGATACTTGGGATAGTTTAGTCACCTCTATTAAATTTAGCTCAAAAAATGTTTTAGATTATGACTCTGTTGTGGGAACTTTGTTGGTTGAGGAGAAGAGGAGAAAATCTAGTCAAGAAACCTCAACTTCAGAGGTGATGGTGATCAAATGTCGTCCCAAAGACCAGAATCAGAGAAGTTCTTCACAATCTAATTCAATAGGCAGAAAGGGTAGAACAAAATGCTAGTACTGTGGCAAAACAAGGCATCTCAAGAAAGACTACTTGAAAAGAAAAGAATCTGAGGAGAACTCTACAAAGGAAGCAAATTTGGCTGCAACAAATTCAGATATGACTGATGAATTTTTATCCATTTCTAGTAGTTTACAATATCAGAAAGAATGGTAGTTAGATTCAGGTGCCTCCCACCACATGTGCTCACATAGAAATTGGTTCACATCTTACCAATCTATTCATGAGGGTGTAGTGTTCATGGGAAATGGTATTCTCTGTAAAACTATCGGGGTTGGTAGTATCAAAATGAGAATGTTCGATGGTATTGTTAGAGAATTAATAGATGTAAGATATGTACCGGCTGAGCTTAAGATGAATTTGATTTCATTAGGGGTTTTGGATTCTGGTGGATATAAGTATACATGTCAAAGTGGAGCACTCAAAGTGTCAAAAGGTAGTTTAGTAGTGATGAAGGCAACAAAGGTTGATAACCTTTATAAGCTGGAAGGAAGTACTGAAGTCGCATTTGAGGTGACATATGTGTCTTCTTGTTTATGGCAGAACTAACAAGGTCATATGAGCAAGAAAGAATTCCAAGTACTGGTAAGTTGTAAATTATTTCCAGACTTAGAATATTTGTTTTTGAATTCCTACTTGTTTTATATCTCTGCTAGTTATGATAATGGAGACAAGGGATGTAGAGTGTGGGATCCTACTGCCCACAAAATCGTCGTTAATAGAGATATAGTGTGTATGGAACACCTAGAAGGGTTAGTTCATAATCACAACGGTAGATTTGTTTGCATGCTAGAGAATTCATTGTATGGCCTAATGGCACCCAAGAAACTGTACAAGAGGATTGAATCCTTCATGGTGAGCCAAATTTTTTCAAGGGGTAGGTATCACTATATTGTTTATAGCACATTCATTATCTTGATGTCATTTGATGATGATATGTGCACTTCAAGCCAAAGCATGGTTGAGATCAGTAAGATAATGGCTTAGGTGAACATGACATTTTAGATGAAGGATCAAGGAGCAATGGAACAAATATTAGGCATAGAAGTACATAGAGAGGGTATACATGGTAAGTTGTGGTTATCACAACAAAAATTGATATTGATGAAGTTCAATATGAACATTGTGAAACCTGTTAATATCCTTGTTTTTTTCCATTATACGTTTTCTTCAAGTTTAGGTCATGTTTATAAAGAAGAAAAGGTTATATCTCATATACCGTGTGCCATTTCAGTAGGAGGCCTGTTGTATGCAATGAAATGGTTAATATCATATATTTCACATTCATTCGATGTTGTCAGACACATGAAAAATTCAGGTGAAACAGTGAAATGGGAGCTTCATAGTTTTAGAGGCACACATGTCACCTATAATGGTTTCAATGGTTTAATCTATGATAATTGTAACTTAGATTTTGTAGGAACATTGGATAGAAGGAGATATACCTTAACATATGTCTCAAAGAATAATTTTGGAAGACATGTTGGAGGTGGAGTGATCCTTGAGAAAATCCAAACTCGAGCAAATCATATAGACGTGTTCATGAAATCAGTGTTATTAGAGAAGTTGCAATGGTGCTTGGCTTCTATTGGCTTGCATCATAGATGATGAATACATTGGACATGATATTAAGGTAAATTGTTGTCAAGGTGGATATTGTTGAGATATGCCAACCAATTTACACACGTATTTAGATATTGGGCAGATTTTTTGGCCCTTATTATTCAATATCTAGTTGGGTCAAATCAACTAGAATTAGAATAGGCATAAGAGCACATTAATTGTAATAAGTTTCATATAACTAAGCGAGAATTGTTATATGTCTATGTAAGCATGTAGATGAAAAGAGTATGAGTGAATCAGAGAGTGTGTAAGCCTGGTCTGGCTGATGTAATATCTCCCTTAAACGATAAATAAACCGAATATCATTGTCCCATGGATGTTTCCTTGTATAGGGTTTTACCACGTAAAATTGTTGTGTTAATTTTTGTGATTGTTGTTATCTCTATGCTGCAATTTGTGCCATTTAAATCTGTTTAATTTATGCTTCCACTACACAACAAGGAGAAGAAAGCCACATGCCACAAGCCAGATTTTTTTTAGAGGAGGAATGGAAAAAATACTTCCCCAAACCAACATAGAATTCAAAAGCAAGGGGAGAAAAGGAGTATGTCAAGTAGTCCATACAAGAACACCAAGAAATGTTTCCAATGCTACAAGTTGAGTGGACATTGGGAAGAAAAGTGTTGAAAACTTCATCTAGAGCTTCACCCCAGGAACTACCAAAACTAATAAAAGAGTGTGGAAAGTGAAGCCTAATGAAGATAGAGAACTCATTGCATCTCCAACCCAAGGAGTAGAAGTTGTCCATGTAGTTATAGTAGCATAGGAGGTCGATATCACTATTGAAGAGGACATTGGGTTTATCTCAACAACCAAGGAAACCCCATTCAAATTGTTACCTACAGTATTTTGGAAGAAGTTTCCCTTCTTAGAGATGTATTGGAGATTGGTGCAAGGAGGTCAATGCCATTCTGTTGTCCTTGTATTGTCCAAATAATGTTGTCCAAATAATGAGGCATTGCATCACCCTCAATATTGTAGATGATTGATGATTGTCACCTACATCTATACAAGTGTAGGATTTGTCAAATGTTTGGGTGGAAGAAGGTGTTATGATTGCACACCAAGGAGGCCATTCAAGCAATGTTGTTGTAGAGACAAAGTGTTGGTAAGCACATTCCCATAGTAGAAAATTGTTTCCATGTTGGGAAGCAATTGATCCTAGTAGAAGAAGGAAGACCACACTTATTTTCATGGAGTTGTTACATGATGGCATCATTGTTGTGATATCACTGTAAAAACACAGAGTGTAATTCAACTTGGCTTCATTAACCACCAAGTTGGACCATCTCCAAGTTTGAGAGATATGGGAATGCATTTTGATTTCGAAGTTCAGATTTAGAGATTTCTTAGAGCCGAGAGTTAGTGAGAAGACTTCTACACTGTGGGAAAAAGTGAGCTAGGAGCCAAAGCCAAAGCTAGTATCTAGAGCCACAACCAAGAGCTAGAGCTAGAGTAAGAGTTGTAGCTAGGAGCCAAAGTCAGAGCCATGTTCTAGAGAAGCACATAGAAGAGACATTGATCTGGATTTGTTTCCTTTAAGTTTTTAGAGACCAAAAAGCCTCTCAATGGGGAGGTTTGATCTGAAATGGATCTGAACAAGTGCACGGTTTTAAGACTTAGTACCTAAGTGAAATTCAACAATTGATGAGGTTATATAGAATATCAGGGAGAATGCAAATGTGAAAGTAAATGAGACAAAAGAGAGGAAAAAAAAGAATTAAAGAAAAGAAAAGAAATTAAAATATGAGAGAAAATAAAAGTGAGGAGTGGGAAATGAAAGGGAAAGGAATGCTTGGCCTTCCCATTACCCACCATTTCTCCTATATCTTATTTTAATTAGTCTCATAAAGGGTCTTTTAACCAAAGAAAGGAGGATGTATAAAGAGCCATGAGCTGCATTGTAACTGGAGATTGTTGAAATAAGATTGAGCAACCATTCAAATGATGGTTTTTCCATTTGGATATCTACAGTAAAATCTCTCTATCAATTATGTGTGTGATTTTATCATTGTGTAATGGAATTTTATTTACATTTGCATTCAATGGTTTGTTATGGTAAACTATGTGTCATTGACATTAAATTATGTGTTGCATCTAGTATGTGGGTTATTCGAAGTGATCCTCTATATTTAATTGTTGTGTGTGCTATCTTTATGGTGTGAGAATCCATTCCCGGCTACAGTTATGTTAAGTTCACTCAAAGCTTCATTCTTCATTAGCAATTGCTGAAATCCAACACATAGATAATTTAGATTGTCCATCTAATTGATTGAATGAGATCAATGACTATAGTGATATAACTGTTGCATATTTCCAATAAAATTTCTATTCTATTCATTTTATTTAGAAAATAATAAATTTATAGGTCATTGGCGTTTAAGACAAACCTATACATAACAATTGATGAATGAATTGAGACCATACAAATCTCCTATATGTTGTACAAACCTCTAGCAATGCAATGGTTTCATGGAGTTTATAGGTCGTACATGCCACACATTGCTCGTGGGTGATTGTTCCTTATATCTCAAAACCATACACAAGACGTACTATTGGTTTGGGCATCCATTGCTTGGGAGATGGTCTAGTCACTCTCTCCCTTGATCATATCTTGATTGGTTGGTTGGGGATGGAAATAGGATGGATCAAATGAATTATTAAATGCATGTTTCAATGTTTCCTTTTAATCTTTCAGCTATGACTTTATTGTAATTACAAGAAGTCCAATAATGTTTTCTTCATTCAAAGGTTGTCTTATTGTTGTTTAATCCAATCTATTTGGAAATGTTTTTAGTGTTGAAGAATTAATCAAGTGTCCAACTTAACACTTGTATGTGAAAGATTTGCATTTAGGCTTCCAATCATTAGGGAAAGGAATTAGATTTATGAGTATTGTTTTCCTTAAAAAGTTTGAGTTGAAGTTTGAGCCTATACATATGGAACCTGGAAATGAGGGATTGGTTTTGCTTCTTTGTTATTAAGCATTTCCATTGAGTGAAGTAGTGTTTTACCTTGTATTTTTTGGGGCAATTAGTTTCACCAATTGTGCTATTTGTTTTGGTCATAGAGAAGGAAATTGGTTCCATGATCCCAAGTCTATAGTAGAGTGTGCCAATTCTAAAAAAAGGCAGAAGTGTTGGGTTACATATTTGAAAAGTAGAGCTCAATTTTTAGTTTGCATTGCAATGGGGATTTTATTGCTATGATGGAGTGAGTTCCATTGGGCATAGAGCTGTAGAACACAATTATTTTTAATCTATTTTGGACAAGAGGTTTGGAATTTCCTACTAGCATACCGTTGGCCATGATAGATGTTGGATTCTTGCATTCTCATCAACATTTTGATTTGTGTTGATTGTAGTTTACAATATGTGGTGTATGTGAAGTAAGTGGCCTAGAACCAAAGCAATATAATTAGAACTAAATACACACAGAGAACCAGGATAATATCTTAACTTGATCATATTGATACTTTAAGTGTAGTTGGCTATCATTGTGAAAAGGATTTGCACCGAAGACAAAGTATTTGTATAGTCTTGGTTTTCATTGGCTTGATTACTTTTGTGTCTTAATCTAGTTGATGTGTGTAGGCTACACTAGAGAATAGGCCATACCTCTAATCCTAAAGAGTACATGCACTCATAATTGAATTGAGAACAAATCACTAATACATATGGGGTCAAAATTCGACAAAATATTATGATAATATGGGTTAAATTAATCATACCATCGCAAATTACTACAATCTCATTCATTTTTTTTCGGTCTCCCCGATATTTGTTGTACTTTTGACGCAATTATTTCATCGTCACTTTTGTGATGCAATGTACTCCACATATTGGCGAAAGTTTGTTCTATTGTGATGAAGGTTAGTTGATCTATTGACGTAACTTTGGTCGCTATATCGACAAAAGTGAGTTGATATATCGATGCACGTTCGACAGAAGAGAACAAACGTCTATCGATATACCGATGAAGTTTGTGAGTCTTTAAAAAGGACCAAATAGCCATTTGAAAGTGCCTAATGGTCATTCACAAAGTCAGTTTTGATGTGGTCAACGTGCATCAGAAGTTCGACGAAAGTTAGAGATTTCGACAATTTTGTTGTAGGTGCGACATCTATAAAAGCTTAAGTGTATGATCATTGTTCAACGCATGTAATACTCTTTTCTATGACCCACACCTTGTTTCACATCGAATTCTTGATTTATATAGCTTGGATTTTGGGCGTATTTTGAAGGTTGGAATTTTTTAATATTTCTTTGTCTTGTTTTAATTTTTAATTGGATCAACCTAGCTAATTAACCCATCTTAGGCCTTATTTTTTGTGGGGATATAATTTTCATTTCTCTAGTAAGTATTATGAACATGTCTACTCAATTGCTATTAGCCTAATTCTTTTTTATAATTGTTGAATCTTTTTCTTACTTTCTTATAGTGAATCTTTGGAGCTTATGTGGTAAAAATGTATATATTTATATGGTTAATTTTGATCTCTTGAGTAATTGTTGACTAGTACTCTTATGAAAATTTAGTAAACCAATGACAACAATGGCTTAACTAACTCTATATGTACAAATGGGGTCAATATTTGAAGACATTTGTACTGTAAGAAAATATTTGTATATTGTACTTATATTGCATCTTCAGTGGTTTTTGTTGTAATATGAAATCCCAATGCCAAATAATAATAACAACATTACGCATGAAGAAAATGAAAGGAATATTGCTAGGTTAAAGGCGACATTGGAGGCAAAGGGTAACGAGAAACTTGAATGACCTTACAATAAACGTAGGGGCTTTAACATAAGAAGACTTGTAAGAAAAAAAATTGAGAGGCATTGTTGGATAAATGGGCACATTGATGGGGGGTTCACATCTCATCCCATGGTAAGTTATTTATTATTATATATTGTCTTTGCATTGAGTGTATTTACAAAATTTTCTTTCATTTTAATATTTTTTATATACACTAATTTTATTGATTGTTTGTAATTATAAAGAAACATCCTCCTAGGTATGTGGTGTTAGAAAATGTGCCTAGTAGTAGTAGAAATATTATTGTACAGATTGAGGAAGATGGTCGTATGGATATTGAAGATAATCATGATCAAGTTAATTCTTATATGGAAGAAGATGACACCAATAATATTGTTGAGCTAGATGATGGGACAAATAGATTGATCCAAGACATCTTCGCTCCTATCGACGATGACAACTTTGATGATATTCATGATGTACATATACTTGAGAAGGCACAACAACCCCTTTATGAAGGCTCAAGAACACATATTCTATCAACTATCATGTTTTTGGTGAACGTGAAGGTATTGAATGGTTTGTCAAACACTTGTCTCACATAGATCCTAAGGTACGTAACAATATAATTCATGAGATATACATAAAGGTAGAAATACTTTTTCTCTTTTTTTAGTGTTAATGAATGTGTAATACATTAAGGATGTAATATTTTTTATTAATATTATTTACATTAACTAGTCATTTTTATGTTATAGATTGTTGGGTGATTTTTTCTTACCACCGTCAAATAATCTACCTCACACATACTGAGAGTTATTTTCTATTATGAAAGATATCAAAATGGAGTATCATGTTATTGATGCATGTCCTAATGATCATATTATATATTATGGACAATATGCATCGGAAATGAAATGTCCACAATGTCAAATCACTAGATATATAACCGATCAAGTAACAAAAAATGTGCCTCACAAGGTCCTTCATCGTATTATGATAATTATATGTTTGTAGAGATTGTTCAAGTGTTAAAGCATAGCACAATTTATGGATTACCATAACGACAAAAAAGTGAATATGGTGTTTTTCAAATTCCTACAGATTCTTTTGCATTTAGGAACACCGAAGAAAGATGGCCAATTTTTAAAGAAGAACCTCATAATGTTAGGCTTTCATTGGCAGCTGATGGTGTCAATGCTTTTGGTGAGCTCAGATCTATTTACTCAATGTGGCCTATTTTTTTTATAAACAATAACCTTCCTCCGTGGATGTCAATAAAGAGGGAGCACACAATGTTGGCAATGATTTTCCACGGTATTTGTTTACAATACTAGTTTGAATTACGTAGCACCATTTCATTTGTCTTATTCATTGCATTATTTCTTATACATATACAAGGTAGTAATTACATGTATGCTCAACCAATTAGGTAAGTACCAAGTGAAATATATATATATATATATATATATATATATATATTGTGCGTCTTATTGTCGAGCTACGAAATTTATGGGATGGCATCATTATGTACGACGTATCTAGCCCAATAGGGAAAACAAATTTCAATTTCGTGGAACACTTACATGGACAATTCATGATACCCCAGGGATAACACATTTTTGTAGTATGTAACACACTACTGCACTTTAATAGTATATAATTTTATGAAAATAACATGCATATTGTTTCTTAAATATTAATTCCTTGTTATATAACTAATAACTGTCAGATTATATTTAATCCATATCTTGCAAGTCTTCAAATAAAGGGTAAAATTGCATGTCCCCTTTGTGGTCCTAGGATGAAATATCGTCATTCAAGAAGTCTAGGTAAATATGTGTTTGATGAGTATAGGCACTTCCTCCCTAGGAACCA
Organism: Picea mariana; assembly: GCA_032191745.1. Lineage (NCBI taxonomy): Eukaryota > Viridiplantae > Streptophyta > Pinopsida > Pinales > Pinaceae > Picea > Picea mariana. Next base: position 85,127 of record JASDQU010102193.1, on the reverse strand, counting down.
TAGGTATCGAACTACCAAAAAACATATTTTCAATGAGAAAGAAGAGACTGCAATAAAACCATGAAGAATGACACCTCACCTATGGAAGTTGGAATATAATATAAATCATCAAGGTAAGCAATTTGACTTTGTATCACACAAAATGTTTTTCAATTTTTATTTGTATTGAATTATGTTTATTGTATCTAACAATTATTGTTGTTATGTTTCATAAAGGTCACCAAGGTTGCATTGATGGGATTCCAAGAGGAATGAAAAATTACCCAATACAATTCAATAGGTTTACCTACTACGAGAACCTATAAATAGATCATTTCTTTGATACAATACATATCGGGAAGAATGTAACCGAAACATTGTGGATAATCTTAGATGGAAGAAATGACAAAGAAAAAGTTGTCAAAATTTGTAGTGACATTCAAGAGGCCAATCATGCAATGCACAATTTGATTGATTCAAATAGAAATGTCGGAGACCGAAATAATATTCTTCCATGGTTATTTACAAAGAAGGAAATGTAAAAGAAGTGATTCGGAAAATTAAATTTCCCGTGAGAGTTTCTTCAAACATAAAGAATATCTTAACGAAGAAAGGAGAATTTGGTGGGGTCAAAACTCATGATTGACATACCTTCATTAAGGTAATTATTTGGTACATTTCTATATTGGTATAAATACTTTTTTTTAGTATTTTAATTATGTTTTATTAAAAAAAATGATTTTTCTTTTTTGTAATTATAGTATGTTCTACCCCTATCTCTCCTTGACAGCTTTGACAACAATGTAAAACAAGTTATATATGATCTTGGAAAATACCTGAGTTAAAAAAAATGTTTGTTGCAAAACTTGTCATCATGTGTTTTACTTGAAATGTATATAGTTTGTTGTTGAAACCTATGATTTTCTTGTATAATCATGTGTAGGTGTTTTTCATCTAAAAAAATTCATAAAGAAGATATAAAATATTGGAGGAGAGAATTCTTCGGATAATGTGTGAAATGTAGAAGTATCTACCTCTGACATTTTTCAAAGCTCAATAACACTACCTCATACACCAAGTCAAGCAGATTGAAATGTGTGGACCTGTACACACAAGGTCAATATGGATGGTGGAGAGGCACTTGAAGTCATTGAATGATTTCATTAGACAAAGAGCACATCCTAAGGGCTCTTTGGTAGAAGGGTATATGGTATATCAATCCTTGGTGTATATTAGTCAGTATCTTCCTAAATTAGTGGCAATAAGGAAGGTGCCTCACATTTGGGATGTCAACTACATCAACAAATTTGAAGGAGAGGTCTTGGTTGGGAAAGGTAGAATGAGGAAAGTGAAAGGTAATTAGATGGTAGCTGAGATATATAATACTTTGAATTATTATTTTTTATCTATATTGTACTTATTTAAATTTTATTCTTCCATCAATTATTAATCTTTATTGTTTTTAGTAATTTTTATTCTTTTTTCATACAGTTGGTCGAGAGTGGGATGCACTACATTTATTCATCACAAACAATCTTGATTGGATGAAGTTGTGGATAGATCGATGTAATATACAATGTAATGGTAGGTTATCATGGGAAGAGGTGGCTACACTGTTTAAAGAAGCTCATCATAATCAAGATACCAACCTAACTAAGAGGGAAATCGATTTAGCATATGGTTTAAGAGATAAAAAGGAAAGCATATATATATATAATTCACCCACATCATGTTTCAATTATGTTCCATTATATTAATATGGGTCATAGTGTGTTTTTTTATAAATTTTTACTAAGTCTAAATATGTTTATTCATTGACAATGCATTTTTTACATGTTGGGCATATTGCAGTGGAAACACCACAAGGCTATGTGGTGCAATGGTCGTAAATTTTTCATCAAAAAGTTGGATGACAAGAAGACAACCTATGATAGTGGGATAACTGTAGTATTTCAGGTCATTAATGTTTCATGTAGAAGTGGCAGGCATCCAACAATATCCAAAAATAGATACCATGGGCATTTGAGTGATATAATTGAGTGTGACTTTCATTTCTTCAAGTTAGTTCTGCTCGATGTCAAATGGTATAGGTTACATATGAATGAATAGGATCCTAAAAGAACTGTTATTGATCATGCCAATGCATTTACCATGGTTAATACAAGGACATTTGAGCCTGGTACAAAAACTTATGTTCTTCCAAGAAAATGTGGTATTTTATTCATAGGTTCTAGGTAAAGCAGGTTGGTCATACATTCTTAGATATGATCCAAGATGAAGACATGTAAAGTATAATCTACCAAAAGAATATGACATTGAAGAAGAAGAAGAAGATGTAGATGAGCATGAGGTAGATGTAATGTTAGATGAAGAAGTCAAAGAAGTTCGTCCATATGTATATGACAATTATGTGCTCAATGATGATATTGACGATGATATTATGATCGAAAATGACATTGATGATGATGTTGATATGGCCAATCCTTTCAACATCGATTCTAAACGGTTGGATGATACAAATGTAGAGTGGGATGAATAAGAATATCAATGATAATCATCATTGTTGTCATCATTATCATCATTGTCGACATTGTCATCATTGTCATTGCCATAATCAACATTGTCATTGCCATAATCAACATTGTCACCAAATTCTAAATCACTCAAAAGTTATGAAAATAGGAATTCACTATCTAGTGTAGCCAGATGGAAGTGATCTGTTGTGACCTTGGTCTACATGTAATGAAAAGGGAAAGTAAACTAAGTATTCTAGTGCAACCGGATGAAAGCAATCTATTGTGACCCATGTTTGGGCATAATGAAAAGGAAATATAAATTGTTGTAGAAAGGAAACACACATTGGCCAATATCTAATCCTGATGGTGAGTATGTTGAAGGTAGATCACACCCTTTTGTTGTATGACATTATTAATAAAGGCACTCTGCATACAACTAACCAATTCAAACACTTATGTGATCAGACATAAGAATTGCAAAAAAGAGAATTGAACACTACCGAAACCAAAAAAACAAGTGTTACAACATAAGATAATTTACCATCTATGAATAAGTAATTAAATGAACCATGTAGACATAATACTTAATGCAGAGAATGAAAATATGTTACAATATAGATATAATATTGAGATGAAATGCACATCACACTAGAATTATGACCAGAAGCTCCAACAATATATTTCTTATTAAACTGCAAATAGAGTTCGAAATTACAACCCCCCTTGACTCTCATTGAGTAAATCCTTTATACAATTTCATTACATTCTTTATTTAGCAAGGAAATATCAAGAACAACCATGAGGATCTACAATCCTCAGGCTGTTCTCGATTTCATATAACAAAATGAATTTTCTTCCTTGTCCTTTTATCATGGGGTGTTACACTCATGGCGATTTTCTTGTCATAATTACCCCAGCTGTCATCTCGAGATCCTATTGGTGATTTGTTATGGGGATGTTGTAGTGTGTTACAAATGAAGAAGGTGGCATTGCTTGTCTTGAGTTGCAACAATGAGGATATCGTGTTGCATCATCATAGCGAGGTGTTGCAACAATGTAGAGGGGTGTTGCAACAACATGAAAAAGTTTTGCAACAACGGATAGGCCTGTTGCAACAAATTGGAAAGAGTGTTGTAGCAACTTGGACCGTATTGCTGCCAAGTCCTTTCCTAACGTAGCAACCACTTTTCATTAGTAATCACAAAAAAGGTCAATACTTACTCGTGTACACTAGAAAAAACCACTCAAAGTGACATGAATTACATAGTGACATACCTGAAGCAAAATGTAGTAGTTATGCTAAAGGTAGAAGTGAAAAGGGTGATAGAATGGCATTGGAAAATGAAAGAAAAGATATGAAAAATATAGTTTTTTGGACAACAATAATTCCCCCCCAACCAAAAATGTTGCATGTCCTCTTGCAACTAATTAGTTTGGATTTGGAGTGGTGCCATTATGGAGGCTATTGATGTTGTATTTGTAAAAATTTGCGTAGTAGCCCCCATTTTCCTCTATGATATTTTTCCAATACCATTACTCTTCCCTTTCGTTTATCTCAAAACTTTGTCGATATTCGGGTGTTGGGAGCCAAATGAAAGGATAATGGAACTTAAGCCCGATCCAATGATTTCCACACATTTTATGTACCTACTTACCCTTTTTAGTGATGGTACACAGTTTGGTAGTTAAAGGAATATTTTTGTGTAATCTCTACTGTGCCTTGTTCCCACCTATTCCTGCTTCCTTGTAGGGCATCTCGTAGTAGGGGTTCTATCTGTTATGCACATTCATCAATGGCTTGCTATTGATTATGGATCATGAAGGGTGCATATTCTTTAGAATTTTCCCAGTGGAAATGTGGAATGAGGACCATCCTAGGATTGTGGAATTCCCCCCTCACCCATAGGTCACTTGTCCTATTTTTTGGGGGTACTATAAAATATTTACCCAACTAAGAATAATTGTTCATGAATGAGGTGAAGGATCTCAACTGTACATCCCCTACAAATGGAATTGCATTCCATTCCTTCTCATAGTCCAGAATAATATTTTGTTGATAAAATTCACACAATAAATTCCTATCTTCTGTGATGCTCTCGTAATATACTCCCATGAAGGTTTCTGACAAGGTAATCTTAAGAGGTTTCTGTGTTGCAATTGTTGTGAACTGGAATAAAAAATATCTCTCATGTAAGAACACATAGTAGGTTGGAGAAGGTGCTCTTCAACTGAGGATAGCCCCCGAAATAGAACTCATTTGTCTCTTTTCTTTTTTCAACAATTCTACTTGTGTATGAAGTTCAGAGGCCTCCTTTATGTCTATGTTCTGCTTCTCCCATTTTTCTCGGTGAGCAGCCAAATGTTCATCCCATATTTTCCTTGGGTTATAAATAACATGACAAAATTATTCTAGAGTAATTGTCCCCTTTTCATAGGCCTCGACCATGTTCTTCCATTTGGCCAATTGGGCCCTTATCCATAAGTCATTATCGATATATGCCTGGACCCCGACTTCATTTGCGGGAAACTTTGTTTGAACTTCTTTATCCATTTTTTCAGGAGATGTTTCCTCTTTTGTTTGGGTTTCTTCATCTCATTTCTTAGGAGGCACTTCCTCTTCCATATTTACTTCATCGGTTTGGGTTCTTCATATCGTTTCTCAGAAGGCATTTCCTCGTCCATATTTACTTCATTAGTTTATGTTTCTTCATCTCATTTCTCATGAGTCACTTCCTCCTCCATCTTTACTTTATCAATTTGGGTTTCATTGTCTACGAATACCATAACTATTTCTTCTTGGGGAATTGGTCTGGAAATTTATTTCTCACATATATTGAAGATTTGTTGGTTGATTCCATCCACTTGAGCCAGACAATCTAGTTTTGTTGGCTCCCTTTTTATCTTTAATTTCAACTTCCTTATTCTTCTTTTTAACCTCTGGTTGATTTCTCTTAACTTAAAATTATGTTTCATAAGCACAAAGTATAGGAGCCTCAGGGTTTTACCTAGAGTAAACTTGGGAATATTCTTATTAGATTTTGGGGTAGGATTTCCTCCTTCGTTTTCTATTGCAGCATTGAACCTGAGTTGCAACAACACAGAGGTTCTATTCTCCTGCTTCAGAAGATGCACCCTCCCTTGTTGGCTCTTTTGTGTTAATCGAGGAGTTCCATCCTTTAACTATATTCTCCTCCAACCCTGCTAGTTCCTGTGTGTTAGCAGGGTGTCCCAATTCCTCTATTCCCGACTCCCCTGCTGGTTCTTATGTTTAAGTAGGAAGCCTTTATTCCATCATCTCTTTTTTTCCTAATTCCCTCGGTGGTTCTTGTGTTTCAGTAGGGGTGGTCATCCTGGATGAGTGGCATGTCCTTCTTTTCTTCTACACAAGCATCTCCTTTATCGCTTCAATATTTTCTTTCCTTTTTCTACTTTTCTTTCCTTCTTCTGCTTTTGCGCTGGGGATTTCCTAAATATCGCTTTCTAGGATTTGCAAGGGATTCAATGTCCTCAATTCTCCTGCCGACTCTGGAGATGATTGTCCTTCCACAGTCAATGGTGGAGGAAATAACAATGTTTTCCCATGCATGGTTGGCTTGGAGAAATGTATGCATTACCACGATCTTGATAAGTCTGTGGTGAGATAAGAAATCTCGTGGCCACTGTGATCTCTGAATGTTGTGAGCCATGTTTTGCAGGCACTTCCAAAGAAATAATGGCTTATTCATGGTGTGGCAATGCATGAGGTGGTGCAACATCTTTAGGTGATACCAAAATATGACTTTGTGGCACCCTTCACACATGAAATACTTCTGGACATAATAGGCAACTCTTTCCCAAAGGGGACTTAACAAATTTATATTGCATCTGCTACCGTTACTTGTTATCCCTTCCCCCTATTGCAAAAACTCATCTTTTACAATGGGCAACACTTTTTTTTGGGAGAACCATTTTTCCCCCTTTGATGGAAGCCCTGTCACTATGGAAATTACTTCCTCGTTGACCTAGATTTGGATTCCTCAAACCCTTTCTCTTTCCTCCCTCAGGATATTTGCAAACTCGAGGTCAATTTCATCATTGTACCCCTGGAGCTGTTCAATATAACCTTCCCATCCTGCGTCCTGAAAAATACTCTAGAATTCTTCATTTGCTTTAACCAATCCTATGTCTGGTTCTTGGCGGATAAGTGAGCCTCCCATGGCTACTACCCTTACTTTGTCGATCCCATTATCTTAGCTGCAGAGGTCTTGCTGAGAGTCCGACTTCACCATCTTTACAAAAAAAGGTAAGTTAGCATTATGGAATAATTATGCCTATTACCAAAAACTTTAGTAATGGCGACGAGAAATCATGTAGTATTTATGTGGATTGGTGGACGGGAAGGTCATTCTTATGGATATTAACCATCGTTTGGAAATATATCATGTGGAGCGGTAATGATTACACATGGTGAATCAGTCAGGTCGGTGAGATCATCATAGATTTCACTAAATTGATATGCAAAGTTAAAAGAGGAGTGTGTACCTTTTCATACTTACCTCACGTGCGATGTGTGGGTCCACGTGGTTCAAGCCTTGTCATGAGTCAATCTATCGTGTTGATGGTTGACTTCATGTCCACCTCAGTCATATTGGTGACCTGTCATCCTTGTATCATATTTTCTGGTAAATTTTCTATTGATGGCATTATGTTTTCAGGTGGTACCGTGTGATATTATGTCCACCTCTGCTGTATTGGTGAACTATTATCCCAGTATCATATTTTCTAGTGAGGATGTCTTGATGTTGGGTGGTATTACGTGGTGGTCAAAGTTGTAGCAACAAAAGCTAGGGTAGCGTTGAACAGAGTTACAACATATGGAGTTGCAACATCGAGAGTTACATCGTCTGAAGTTGTAGCATCTGGAGTTAAAAACCCTAAAAAACTATAAAATTTAAAATGATGATAACTTCACTTCAGGACTTCGTTTCGATCGTTTTTTTTTTTTAAATTGGGTATTTTTCCCTTAGGAATTCAAATATCCAATTATTTTCTACAAAATCTAAGCAGAGCATTTTATAACCAAGTATGAATTGTGCGTCCCCCTTTTTTCCCTTAAAAAAAAATCTGAGAAATGAACCAAAAATTTCTTCCCTTTGGCCAAGAAAGAGATCTGATACAAATTGTTAAGTACCAAAGATCTGAATACACAAACATCATAATAAATCCAGAGAACAATATAGAAAAAACCTCATAATTTATTATTATAGAAACCCTTGAGGTAGGGAAACACCATACAATAGATCCTATTACGGAAGGGATCCTCTCCTACTCACTTGTCTCTTCGAGGGGGTGTTGAGCTCTCAACACACCCTAAAAAATTCTCTACCAAAATCTACTTTTTGGGTACCACTTATTGTTTAATTCAGAACAATGTTGTTTTCGCTTATCTTTGTTTTCTACAATTTCTCCTTGATTCTTTAAAAGTTTCCCTGAACATGTCGAAACCATCACAACTTAAAGGGAGTAACATTTGAATAAAGAATCAACCACTAAGTCGTTTCACCTGACACGTCCAAATTTCGACACTTGAAAGAATCAGAGGTGAAAGAAAATCGTCCTAGAAAACTAAGGACGTCGATCGCCGATTTTCGTCGGAATTGGTAAACGGGGAGTTGTTCTTTCATGATAAGAATTGCACAAGAAATTTGTCGATGACCGATTTCATTCAGCATCATCGAAACACAAAAGGAAGTAGTCGTTGTGGGGAAAGGGAGGAATCGCCGACGGCCAATCCCGTAAAAACTTTTCGGCATCGACGAATTTCCAAGAAGCTATCCCAAGGGAAAAGATGTGATAAGTTCATCCCCGGTTACTAACCACTGATACCTAATCGACATTGGTGATTCCTAGGCTAGGATAGGAAGCGCACAACTGAAAGAAGGTTACCACCTCTATTGGCACTCGTGAGTCCAATCACCTGTCTTTATCCGCCACGTATTGCGTCAGAACCATCCGATGAAAGAAATCAGCGTTGGGGGTTTTTCTTTTGTAAGGAGTATCAACGAAGAATCCCGTAGCTTGACACTGATCCCTGACTTCCCGTTTCAGAAAATGACACGATGGGATGTTTTAGCTTTAAGATACGCTAGATATGATGCATTTAATTGATTGATTAATTCAAGATCGCGCATTAGTCTCTAATTTGTGCGCAAATCCCAATGACCGTTTTAACCTGTAGATACAATGCATATCCCTCTGTGCCTCCGCCGTCAACCTACGTAAAATTGATTACAGAGAATTGGTGGTAAGTAGTTTAAATTTCGTCCCATTACTTGTATTAACAACTTGATGCGACTGGTAAGTCCTCTCTCGTTATATTACCCTGAATTATTATGAGCTAGAGTATTATGCATGCAAAGAGGTCCGGAACATCCAGAGGAGCGAGACGAATGACTCAGAGAAGGCTTCCAAGGTATAGTGAGTATTAAGCAATAGAGTTTAGCAAGCATATAGGTATGTACCGGTCTGGTGTTGATTTCATTTCACATATAAATTAAGATCTAATATTATTCTATGTGCCAGCCCTAATTGAGTGTGTTCTGTTGCAGGAGTGATGCCTCCAAAGAAACCTACCACCAAGAAATCTCCTAGAGTCCCAAAGTTGCAAGAATCAGAAGCAGGAGAAGGCTCATCCCTAGCCGTTGCAAGAAAATTGGAATTCACTTCCAAGCTAGTGCCCATCATCAAGACGATCACCAAAGAAGCCTTCACTCAGCCCTCGGCCTTTGGGGACACATAGGTGAACATTGGGACCAAGACAACATTCCCATGATGGGAAGACCTGATCAAGGAAGTCAAGCATGAACAATTCCCCGAATATGCCCCGCATAGCGATCCTGACACGAGGAAGATGGATGATGAGGTCTTCGTCAACATCCACAAGGCTTACCTACACATGGTGGTGAGCACGACTCCGGTATTCCCTTGCATTGAACTTTTGAAATGGCTTATTGATCACAGCCATGAACAAAAGGGTGTAATTAATGATGATGATGGTCAAATCGCCGAGGTTTTCCTCCCAATAGAAGTCCAAAGGTATTACAATCTCAAGGAGCCAGATGAATGTTTGAACAAGGATTTTGTTATGAAGTTTTATCATAAGCACTACACCAACAAAATCATGGCGTCCTGGTGGAGAGAAGACAAAAAATTCACTAACTGAAACTCTGACTGGTGCCCGACGGCCAACTTCAGACAACCTTATATCTATCTAATGGCTCTCCTTTACCGGTTGCATGGAGAAAAAGATTGCTCCAAGTTTTCGGAGGCATGGATTCCTTTGGCTTATACTGTCACCATCTCTGGAACAAGCTTCCACTAGGGCACGATCATCTCCAAACAGCTTAGCACCTGCAGTCTACAGGCTCAGCAGCCGAAGGAAGGAGAAACTCATGCCTTCTACATGGCGTCTTATCTATTGGACGTCATCTGTGCAAGAAATGTCTTCGCAGGAATGAACCTGAGCTGGCATGCTTCCGAGCTCTCGGTCCATGTCTATTTTAGCATCTTGTGGGAGAACAGGTATAAAAGATCCTACTCTCTCATTTGTGACCAATTTATCGCACCTATTCATTTCGTACTATTCAAGAAAGAATGCCCAAGGCTATCTGATGTGGCCAAAAAATTTATATCAAAAGTCGATCACTGGTACCTGGACGAGTGCAAAACCTACATTAGGGTTTTCGGCACCACAAGAGCACCACATTTGCTACCTATATATGTCCCCGACCGACTGGTACTAGGTGAAATATGTTACCAAACTATCTTGCAGGGGTACAACGCCACTTTGGTGAAGGATAAGAAGCGGGCATTCATACCCTATGGATTTCATATCGGCTTCTACCAGGTTAAAGAGACTGCGCAGGCCAAGCAAGAGGGATTAAGTCAATTGGAATTTCGGTTCCAGACAGGACATTTTCGCAAGAATGATCCCAAGGGTCTGGTCTCGAAACATGCATCACAAGTATCATCATGTTGGCCTTATGCCCACAACCGGTTTGAGGATGAAATCTTCACTGAAAATGCTCAAGATTGGGATGAGGTGATGGGAAGAATGGCTGACCCCAAAATAACCAAGTTCAAGGCCATGAGTTGGTAATAGCAAGCAACGTCCTTGGATGAAAGCGCACAAAGAGTGGAAGAAATTCTCAGGACTAGGGAAGAAAGGGAAACATTCGATTCGGTCGAAACGATGGAAGCTCTCCAGGAAGCCCCTGTACAGGACTAGAATTTTCTCGGAACTCCAGGTGCAAGGGAAAGAGGGACACTATTGCTCCAACATGCTCAACAAATAATGGATCCAACCCTCTTATCAAGCGTTCTGACCAGTAACCCAGAAGAGAGCCCGACAGGGGTAGGCGACTCCGAGATCACAGACCCCAGTAACATCAACGACTCATATGACCCTAAATCCACACTACCACCAGCCGATTCACCGACAGGCACGACGACTCAATCAAAGTCGGGTCGGGTGTCTGTTGAAACTAGTGTGCCTAACCCTCTGTCTGAGTTCATAGATATATACAGTGATGATGAGAGTCTGGAGGCATCTCATAAAACCTCTGTGCATGTAGAAGAAGAAAAGGGAGCCGAGGAAAAAACACCTCTTGTTCCCAATCTTCAGAGTCAAGAGGACACATGAGAAGAAAAAGGAGCCGAAAGCGGCTTAGATACAGAAACGCCCGATGCGTCGGAGACCCGAGCAGGTAGTCCCAAGGACAAGTCAGAATTGGATGTGTCAAAAGAAAGATCCCCGCATAAGGACATTGGCGATGCCACGACTAGAATACAGGAAAGTATTGAGCTCGCTCCCGACACATCCATTCCACTTGATACTTAGGTCCCCGATAAACATCAGGAAGAGGCCGGGCCTTTGGAGAAAAACAAGGAGGTTTAAGAGTCCGATCTTGAACAAATATATACTACCGAAAACCTAGGAAACATGCTCACATGGGGCAACCAACAGATACCAGAGCCGGTAGACGAAGTGGAAAACATCTATGCAATCTCCTATGATCAAAAGAGGAAGTCCATCGTGCAAAGGACTGCTAAGAAGAGGAATATTACTATGGACTGTTCTATTTTGGTTACCACAGAGGAAAGCTTGATCAACACAACATATGCTCGCACGTCTGAACTAATAGGCATGGGAAGAGCCCTCTCTAATGCTGCCTAGGATAGGGCCAGGAGGGATGAAAGAGAACTAGCAGATACTCTGAAGGAACTGGAACACTTGCGCCATATTGTTGAGTATTATAAAGGTGCCACATAGACTGCGACATATTTGAAGAGTGAGTTTTCATAAGTTCACAACAAGTACAAGAAAGAAAGAACCCTGTTAACTGGAAATATAATTGAGTTCTAGGAGGACACTCTCATGGCTCTCGCAGCATGCAAGGAGATGGAACGATGGCATGAAAGAGCGCAACAAGTGGTGGAAAGGCTCGAATACATTGAGGTAGTCCAACAGGGCCGAGAAAAGGAAGAACATGGCATTCGTCTGTTAAGAAAAAATAGCCTCGACCACATAAAGAGATCCGCAGAATACTAGGCTAAGATGTCCCGGGATCCACATCGAGAGATCCAAGAACAATATGCCAAGTGCTAGAAGCGCTGGGATAAAATTAATAAAGTAATGAAAGATATCAATCTCCTCGAGTTCGGCAACCCTAGTGATTTTATCAACATAAGAAACGTGCTCAATATGTATGCCGAACAAGACTCCCTATGGGCTGAAGAGTGCGCGAAGGTAGCCGATGCGAGGCCAGGATAGGTGCGACAATTCACAGAACACCCGATTAGAGATAAAACCATGTTGCAACAACTGAATTCCACCTTGATAAATTACCGAGCGCATGCAGCGGACATCAGAGGGATATACGCAGCCCCAATGGAACAACACAGATTCCCATGGGCCCATACTTGTGAAGAAATCTTTATCAGATGGTCCGATTATGAAAGAATCCACCCTTTTCAAGAAACAACTCGGGTGGACTGTTGAAAGACTGTCAGATGATGACGCCACGTGGCGATTTTTGATTAGATCAAATTGTATTTTACCGTTAATTATTGTTAAGACTTTATATTATAAATAGGAACATCGACTGATGGTCTAGGGGTCGATGGTTTGTTGCAAGAACTATTTTCTTTCTAAGTTGTTAAGAATTATTTTGGAGATGCTATGAATGAAGAAGTCCTTCTGGACCAGAGACGACGTTGTTTTCATGATATGCATGTGTAATTGAGCCCGGAGAAGAACTATTTCCTATTCAATTCATGAGAATATGTAACAAGTAAGAGCTATCGAATATATTATCAAGTTATCTGGTGCAATTGTTTTGCTGTTCTTTTCTTTAATGATGGAAATGATGAATCGTTGTGTGGATATATGATGAAGGATTATGGTAGATGAATTATTTTTCTTTCTATTGATCTTATCATATAACTGTTTTCTTCTAATAATTAGTATTCTCAAACAGTAATTGGATGCTCACATGGTTAACGTATTATTACTAGGCCTATGGTATAGGATTATCGTTTGCATGTTTGAGTAGTGGGTTATCCCAAGCTCAACCTCTTCTGCAGTAGTTAAATTTGCTCTCATCTTGTTTTCTTGGATAGTTTAGGTTAAAATCTCAGCTAGTGATCGAGTGCTCACACGGTTAAAGTATTATTATTATCATTGTCTGCATGCTGGAGTGAGGGTTATCCCGAGCCCGACCTTTCCCAGTCTTTAGACTTCCTTATCGTTGTGTGGTCAAGTTGGTTTATACCGCCTTTTTCTCACATTTATCCTAACTAAAGAGAAAATCCCGACTGAAGGAGATGCCTCCACAAGAAAACACAAAGCCCATCAATGAAATTGGTCGGATCGCGAGATCTGGAGAACCATTCCAATCATAAACGCTACAGAGTCTAATTGGGCCTCAGTGGCGGGTTTGGTTCCTACTGTTGAGTTAAAGGGTTTAAGACCCATCAATAGGGGGTAACCTCCTAATGATATACATGCTACAAATAAAATACTTCTTGATGTTTCATTACATTGGTTGAACCCCTTTATATAGTGCTACCAACGACCTAAGAACATTCTAGAGGAGCAACCTTCTAGAAGTGGTGACCGTCTAAGAAGTCCTCTTATATTTATATTTATGTTCACATAAATATATCTAACTACCATAGTGTGCCTTATTTAATAATATAGTGGACCCAATCCACCTTACATTTAATTAACTCTAATATTATCACTATGGGCCCTTTGACACCCCGACCACTACCTGGATGGAAGCAATTTGATGTGACCTGGTCGGTCTGGGCATAATAAAAATGAAAACTAAACTGTTGCAGAAAGGAAACATACATTGTCCAATATCTAATCCTGATGGTGACTGTGTTGAAGTTAGTTCACACCCTTTTGTTGTCTGGCATCAATAAAGGAACTCTACATATAACTAACCAATTCAAACACTTATGTGATCACTCTTAAGAACTAAAAAAAACATAATTAAACACTATCAAAACAAAAAATGCAAGTGTTATAGAATAAGATAATTTACCAGCTATGATTGAGTAATTAAATGAACTATGTAGAAACAATACTTAATCCAAAGAATAAAAATATGTTACAATATAGATACAATACACAATACTTGTCTAAGGAGAGGGCCCTAACTCCCTAGTCAAGGCACGAGTAGAAAGATAACCCTTTATCATCATTGTTTATAATTTTTTTACACGTAACCCTTTATCATCATTGTCACCATCATCACCATCGTCATAATTGTCATTCTCATTGTCAACGTCATTGCATCATTGTCATTGTCATCATCATCATCATTGCCATCATCATCATATTCTATTGTCATAATCGTCGTCATCGTAATTTATTTATAGTATAAATTATTAGTACCTTTACAGTTTTTGTACAAGTTAATATGCATGCATGGGCATGGAGAATTGAGAGTGATGTGGGGGGAGGGGGGAATGAGCTTCCACCTTCACATGGTTGGCCCTGTTTAGTAGAGAATAAATTATTCTTGAAACCAAGTGGAGCTCATTAATGATACCATTTTTAGAGATTATTTAATGTAATTTGATTTGGCATTGTCATCATCATCGTCACCGTCATCATTGTCATGATGATTATCATCATCATCGTCATCATCATTGTCATCATCATCATCTGCATCATTGTCATTGTCATCATGATGATGGAACACACAAGGAGTTGTGGCATGATGATGGAACAATCATTTCCATTGTCATGATCATCATCATATTGTCATTTTCATCACCATAATATTCAACATTGTCATCATCGTTGTCATCCTCCTCCTCCTCCTCATCATCATCGTTAACTTAGAGAAATAATGTAAAGGGAAACTATCCCTTAATTCATACCACTTAATTTTTTGTGCACATGTAAAGTGGAATGAAAATGATGCAACCCATAACTAGAAACTAAAACAATGTCATGGCTTAAAGGAAAATACAAGAAACAAAACCTTTAATATTGGATTTAGACTCCACCTAAGAAAGGACATGTATTCATGATTGTCTCATACTAACCTAAAATATTTTTTTGAAAAGGATTGAATCAACTTTAAGTACTTAGAATCATTCTCACACCCCTCCTAAACTGTTCCATCCAACTAATCCAAATTGATGACACCAAAATATTTTATTTTCACTATGAGAAGTGGGGCCAGTGCATGTAGAGCTCATGATGATGCTTCAAATATTTACTATCATACAATAGTAATATATTACCTTTATTGAAGGTCTCGTTCTTGATATGATAGTCATGCCAAACCTTCTATCTTACCTCTTCCACATTAGGCTGGATTTTTTTCTAGGGACTTGTCTTTTGCACCTAGTGTCGTTTTAGTTTTGTCAGGTGCTCCTAAATTGATGCTTCTTTTGACATGTGAGTGTCTTAGGCTATGGATTAACTCAAACCTACAAATTCAATAGGGACCACCAATTATTTCCATATAATAGCCTAAAATCTATAACCAAAAAGCATGAATGGTTGGTAGGTAGACCCTATTGACCATTACTCATGACATCTCAGTTCAAATATTTCTTATTAAATGACATATTTTACTCACCAAATGAACATTTAACTTAGAGAATTAATGGAAAGGGAAACTATCCCTTAAGTCATACCACTTAATTTATTTTTCACATGATGCGCCACCTTTAGTATATGATGAAACCCATAATTTGTGACACAATCATCCCATCCCTTTGATACTTTATTCAACTTAGGTTTCTGAAATCAAATCTATTGTGGCTAATTGTCAATAAAGTGGCGCCAATAAAAAAGATCCTTGAAATCACTTGGGTTTCTCCAAACAGAAGAGTACCAATCCAAAGAAGGAAGGATAAGAGTTACATTTATGATTCTCACAACAACAAAAATGTTACATATATCCGTTTGCATTTGATTCAAGCCACCATTGGCATTGACTAGAAGGTATCCATTTGTACCCAACCCAGGCCTTTTAAATTTTTTGGAGTGATCAATGCATTGCTTAGAGTAGTCACTTTTTGGTTTCAACTAGAGAGTTGAACTCTTTTCCAATATTAAGCATGACTAAACCCATTTTAAGTTCAAAGAAATGAACTTTTCTTAACGTTGTTCCAAAACCCCTTTACCACTTTTAGTGTTACTTCTAGTGCATTTGAATTTACTATGGTGCTTTGTGTGTTTGACTTCTAATTACAATTGATGACTTAATCCAAATAGAGTTTCCAGTATCAATTAAGGTGCATGGATATCTCCTCTTCAGAATTTTTTGATGTTTGTATGCCTAATAAAGTAAGAGAAAGATCTAGATTGGAAGTATTGAGGTGATGGGAAATTGGCGGGTTAAGATAATGTTTTGCAAGAAATTAGAAAAGTTTTAAAAAATTGTCTATGTTACAATAGTCATCATCATCGTCATCATCGTCATATTCAATGTCATCATGATCATCATCATCATCATTTTCGCAGTCGTCATCATCATCATTGTCGCAATTGTCATCATCATCATCATTGCCATCATCACTGCCATCATCATCATCATTGCCATTGTCATGATCATGATCATATCGTCATCATCGTCATCTTCATCCTCCTCCTCCTCCTCATCATTATTGTCACTAGAATCAACATTGTCTTTTTCGTTGTCATCGTCATCATCATCACCCTGATCATGATCATCATCGTCATCAATCATTGTCATCGTCATGATTGTCATCATTGTCATGATCATCATCATCATCAATATTGTCATCGTCATGATCGTCATCATGATGATGATCATCATAATCTTCATCGTCATTGATATTTTTATTGTCATCGTAGTTGTCATCGTTATAATAGTTAAGAGACATGTGAGTTAGTGGTTATACATACCATACCCCCTTGTAATGTCCCTTTTTAAATAGGAGCTCCAGAGAGGAGGCTTAATGGTCTAAACTTCCCTGTTAGACTATAGCCAGGGCCAAAGAGGGGTAAATCGGGTTACTAGAGGTCACCCCAGTCACAGGTGTTATATTCAGAAAGTGACATTGACCTAAAAAGGGTTAAAAGTGATTTTAAGTCATTATGAGCTAAAAATAGAAGTCAACAGTGAATTAGGGTTTCAACAGTGATTTAGGGTTTTGGAAGTCAACAATGAATTAGGGTTTTATCATGATTTAGGGTTTTGGAAAGCTATAAAGGAAGGGTCAACGACCTAATTCATGATTATGCAGATTATGAATTGTCATTGAGGAGAAGAGGCACATCTCAGGAGAGATAGTTCAGTGTATTCCAGGAGGAAGACACGAGTTGGCTGATTTCGGTGTTGAAAGACACACCCTAGTCACCAGAAAGATCATCCAAGTCTTCCATCATTCTTCATTGATTCTGTAGTGCTCCCATATTCTGGGTATTATCTTTTAGTTGCTTATTTGTATTCTAGCTAAGATCCTTTTGTCTTTTGATCTAGCAAAGTGTTGTTATTTAATTCAACCACAGTTGCTTATTTGTATTCCGGGTAAGATCCTTCGTATGTTGATCTAGTCGAGTATTGTCAGTTTATTCAGCCGCATTCGTCCATTTTGTAATCCACGGATATATCATAATACAAAATTTGCAGTGCTTTGTCGCGTTTATTATTTGTATGATCATTTATATGCTGTAAACCTTTGATCCTACACACACATTAGCAACGTTTCCTCAAACTCCTCTGTCTGAAGTGCACGTCTCGATACTAGTGAAGCGTCGATAAAGTTGTGGGTAGCAGATGGCCACACAGTGGAGTGTCTAGACAGAGTTCCAAACTTAGAGATGAAGTTAAGCAACTACACAGTGAGAGACACATTTTATGTGGTTGACCTATTGGACACAGATGTGGTGTTAGGAGTTCAGTGGATGATTACCTTGGGAAAAATCACTACCAACTACCAAACCTTGGAAATATGATTCAAAGATCAGGATGGGAAGAAGGTTGTTCTAAGAGGTATGTCAAAAGAAGCACCCAGGACAGTTTCAACCAAGAGGATGGAGAGGATATTTAGACATGGGGAGGTAGCATATGCCGCAGAATGCTTGATCACTACTAAGAAGGATTCATAAGTCCAACAACAATACCATACAGAGATCAAGAATTTATTGGGACGACATCAACAGGTCTTTGAGGCAATTCCACCAAGGAGACCACCTGATAGGGGGTTTGAGCACACAATTAAGTTGGAGGAGGGGGCCAAACCTATGATCACCCCCCCCCTATCGTCATCCTAGGAGGTTCAAGGATGAGATAGAGAAGGCAATCAAGGAATTGTTGGCGATGGGACACATCAGACCAAGCAACAACCCATTTGCTTCTTTAGTTGTCTTAGTTCTAAATAAGGATGACACCATGAGGATGTGCATTGATTACCGAGCCTTGAACAAGAAAACCATCAAGAACCGATACCCTATCCCATGCATTGACGAGTTGATGGATGAACTGCATGGGGCAATTTTCTTCTCAAAAATTGATCTATGCTCTGGATATCATCAGATCAACCTCCGAGAGCAGGACATAGAGAAGACGACATTTCGATGTCATTTTGGACACTTCGAGTTCCTGGTTATGCCATTTGGGCTAACCAATGCACCCGCTACATTCCAGTCTTGCATGAACCATATATTCAGGGATCAATTAAGGAAATCAGTCTTAGTTTTCTTCGACGACATCTTTATCTATAGCCGGTCATGGCAAGAGCATATGAGGCACCTGGATGAGGTATTGAGCATCATGGAGGCACAATCATTATATGCCAAAGAGTCCAAGTGCGAGTTTGGTATGANGAAGACGACATTTCGATGTCATTTTGGACACTTCGAGTTCCTGGTTATGCCATTTGGGCTAACCAATGCACCCGCTACATTCCAGTCTTGCATGAACCATATATTCAGGGATCAATTAAGGAAATCAGTCTTAGTTTTCTTCGACGACATATTTATCTATAGCCGGTCATGGCAAGAGCATATGAGGCACCTGGATGAGGTATTGAGCATCATGGAGGCACAATCATTATATGCCAAAGAGTCCAAGTGCGAGTTTGGTATGACAAAGCTACTTTACTTAGGACACATCATCAGTGCACAGGGGGTATAGGTGCACCAAGAGAAGATCAGGGCCATTCTGGATTGGCCGACGCCCAAGAATGTGACAGAATTGAGGAGCTTCTTCAGGCTGTGCAGCTATTACAGGCGGTTCATTCGGGGGTTTTCCCAGCTTGGAGCACCGCTGAAAGATCTTACCAAGCTTGGGGCCTTCATATGGACTGAGAAATCACAGGAATCCTTTGATCACATGAAGGAATTCATGGGCACTTTTCTAGTGTTGGCACTACCATACTTCACCTTGCCATTTGTACTAAAGTGTGACGCATCCGACGAAGGGATCGGTGCAGTTTTGATGCAAGGAGGACACCCCATTGTATTTGAGAGCCGAAATCTTAGTCAACCTGAGAGGTTGTACTCCATTTATGACAAGGAAATGTTGTCAGTCATGCATGCCTTGACCAAGTTCAGAAAATATTTGGTGGGCAACAAATTCATGGTCAAGATCGATCACAACAATTTGAAGTATTTCCTTGAGTAGAAGGACCTCAGTGAGTGCCAACAGAAATGGGTGACGAAGGTACAAGCATTCGAATTTGACATAGAGTATGTCAAGGGGAAGAAGAACATTGTGGCCGATGCACTATCGAGGAGACCTGCGACATGTTCTTTGATGGAGATTTCAGCAGATCATAAATCCCACTTGTTAGTGAAATATTCCAAGAACAAGTTCGCTTGTGAGGTGATGGATGGGAAAATACAGGATGACCGGTATAGGGTCATTGATGATGTCATATTTTACAAGGATAGAGTCTACTTGGTGCCATATTCAGGGCTTAAGAAGAAAATCCTCACCGTAGTTCATGATTCACCTCTAGCAGGCCATCAAAGGTTTTTCAAAACCTACAGACAGATCAGAGAAAGGTTCTCATGGAAGGGCCTCAAACAATATGTTATGAGACATATCAGTGAGTGTGTGACTTGCCAGCAGAACAAGTCATAGCATGCTCTTCCAGCAGGGCTACTTCAGCCACTCTCCATTCCAGAGTAGAAATGGGAGAGTATATCTATGGACTTCATCACAGGTCTACCCAAGGTCTAGGGTAAGGACTGTATCTATGTAGTGGTCGAAAGATTGACCAAGTTTGCTTACTTATATGCCATACCGACAGAGTACAACACAGTTTAGGTAGTCGAGCTTTTCTTTAGGGAAGTCTTCAGACTTCATGGGTTGCCGAAGAACATCGTTAGTGACAGGGACAGTCGGTTCATAGGGACATTTTGGAGAGAGTTGTTTCAGTTGGTGGGGGCAGAGTTGACACCTAGCACCAACTATCACCCTCAGATAGATGGGCAGACCGAGATTGTAAACAAGTGGGTTGAAGGGTATTTGAGGAACTATGTAGGAGGACAACAGAGAACATGGGTAAAGTGGTTACATTTAGGAGAACATTGCTACAACACCACCTTCCACATGTCCATTGGTATGACACCCTTTCAAGCGTTGTACGGATATGATGCTCCCACTTTGGTAGACTTGGTCTTCGGGGAGAGCAGAGCTCCCAAGGCCAAGGATTGGATCATAGAGAGTCAGGAGATTCTCAAGTTGTTGAAAGAGAACGTGCAGACGACGCAAAACTGACAGAAGATAAGTGCGGACAGGCACAGGATAGAGCGTAGCTTTGAGGTTGGAGATTTGGTTTTCTTGAGACTTCAACCCTACAGACAGTCATCTCTAAAGAAGAGTGGGGCTGAGAAGCTCAAGCCCAGATTTTATGGTCATTACAGGACCATGCATTGAGTAGGCGAGGTTGCTTACGAGCTAGAGCTTCTAGAGGGGAGAAAGATTCATAACGTGTTCCACGTGTCTTGCCTCAAAAAGGCAGTGGGACATATCATTAGCACATGATATGAACTTTCCCCGTTGGACCAGGAGGGAAAGTTGGAGTTAGTTCCAGAGGAGGTTTTGGAGTTCCGGGAGTGGAAACTGAGGAGCAGGGTGATCAGAGAGTGTTTGATCAGATGGAGAGGGATTCCAGTAGAGGACGCTACTTGGGAGAGAGAGCAGGTGTTGCAGCACCCTGGATTGGTATTGCTTGAGGACAAGAAATTTTGGGAAGGGAGGACTGTAATGTCCCTTTCCAAATAGGAAGCTCCAGAGAGGAGGCTTAATGGTCTAAACTGCCCCGTTAGACTATAGCCAGGAACAAAGAGGGGTAAACAGGGTTACTAGAGGTCACTCCAGTCACAGGTGTTATATTTAGAAAGTGACATGGACCTAAAAAGGGTTAAAAGCGATTTTAAGTCATTATGAGATAAAAAGAGAAGTCAACAGTGAATTAGGGTTTCAGCAGTGATTTAGGGTTTTGGAAGTCAACAGTGAATTAAGGTTTCAACATGATTTAGGGTTTTGGAAATCTATAAAGGAAGGGTCAACGACCTAATTCATGATTATGCAGATTATGACTTGTCATTGAGGAGAAGAGGCACATCTCAGGAGAGATAGTTCAATGTATTCCAGGAGGAAGACATGAGTTGGATGATTTCGATGTTGAAAGACACACCCTAGTCACTGGGAAGATCATCCAGGTCTTCCATCATTCTTCATTGATTCCGCAGTGCTCCCATATTCTGGGTATTATCTTTTAGTTGCTTATTTGTATTCCAGCTAAGATCCTTTTGTCTTTTGATCTAGCCGAGTGTTGTTATTTAATTCAACCGCAATTGCTTATTTGTATTCTGGCTAAGATCCTTTGTCTGTTGATCTAGTCGAGTATTGTCAGTTTATTTAGCTGCATTCGGCCATTTTGTAATCCATGGAGATATCATAATACAAACTTTGCAGTGCTTTGTTGCGTTTATTATTTGTATGATCATTTATATGCTGTAAACCTTTGATCCTACACACACATTAGCAATGTTTCCTAGACTAGCCAAGTCAGGAACATTACACCCCCTCTGGGGCTTCACTTACATTTGTTTGCATTTGGTATTTTATACAATATATATAATATTATATAAATTATATAAAATGTAATTTAGATACTATTATATATATTGTATAAGTTACCAAATGCAAACAAATGTAAGACAATCCAAACAAAATCCCGACCCCAAGACAACGAGACCTTGACCCCGACAATGATTTTTGACCAGTCTGAGCCCAACTGCAAGAGAAAAAACAGGAATGATAGCCCTAGAAAGACCACGATAGTGATTTATGACTGGCCCAATCCCGACTGTAAGAGACAAAAGAGGAGTGACAACCCTAGGCCCACCAACCAAGGACAAACAAAGAGTGAAAGAGGAGGCCCTAGCTCAAGCGTCAGAGGAGACCCCACCTAGACTAACATTGCCACCAAAATTGGTAAATTTATCTCTCGATGTGGTTATTCTCTCTTGGTATTTACTATTTGTAGATTCTTGAACTATATCCACTTTTTTCCTTTCACACTTTGTCAACTCTAAACCTAAATCTGGGCAACTCACTAAGAGGAACAATAGGGCTATGAGGAACATAACCCTCCCTCTAAGGCATGAGGAACGACATGGCTCTCAATAATGCTCGGAAATGATCATTGGAAAAATAATCCAAAATACCTTGTTTGAATGGAATGCCTTTACTGAAGGGTGTATGCAGGCCTAGTGAGAACTTTCGAATTAGCTGTCGATGGTTGGCCTTGGGATGATACATATTCTAGATCCAGCATCTCAGAGAGCCTTGTGAATATTTCTATGAATACGAGAGTGCCTCGCTGGATATTTTTGTGACTCACTGGAGGCACTGATATTTCTAAAAGAACAGTATCAAGAGCGTGAACCCGGTGGTGTTCGAGAATTTTTTGCATCCATGCTATGAATGTGTCGATCGGATCTGACCCATCGTACCAATAGTATCCAAATTATTCCTTACACACTTTGGCGGTGATGTGTGCACATTGCCTTGTTGAGACCTCATATAGCTTGTTTTTCCACCTTTCCATGGCATCTTCAGAATTAGTGTCATAAGACTTAACAATTCTCCACCTCAACTCTCCATCTGCAGTGGGATTGATGTAATCCTCCCTACACCTAGTGATCTTATAGATGTTTTCAATAACCAAGCTCTGTTCATCCTCATCCACTAGCTTATTGTATTTGTCTCCTTCATACATATCTAGAGGTGTGACCACACACAGGGTATCGGTCTCAAATGACATATGCCTCTTCTTCAAATTCAACACAACATTATTGTTGAAGGCCCAATCAATGCAAAGTAATGTAGGGTATGGATCAGAGTCATCCATAATCTCTATGACCTCAAAGTAATCCTTTTTCTTGACCCCTTCTATATTCACTTCCACTTGCTCCAGTTGACCTATTAGATAGATCTTGTATTGATTTTCCAACTGCAGCTAGATGGGAGACCAAACCAATTTTGGTTTTCCCATAACCTCCTAGGACTTATTCGATAGAATATTCATGTCAGAACCCAGATCCAACATAACTCCATCCATGTCATAGCCACCAAGCTCCGTTGTCATCTTGAATTCATTCCCCTTGTGGTTTTTTTTACTGACTTGGCACACATCTCTTTTTGGTAGGGGAGATGATATATTCTTATCTTTCATCTCTTTCTCCATACAAGTGGATAAAATCTATGTTAGCTTCTTCATAGCCTCAGGATCATTGAGCAATATCAAACAACAACATAAGAAATTACTTAATCGATCTTTAGTGTCTGTTGTGTGCCCCAAGTTGTGTAATTCTTTAGTGCATACTGCACACTACAATTCCTCTAGGTGTTTCTCTTCAAGTGATTTTTTCTTAGAAAATTGTATCTCTTCTCATATGCACTCTTCATCCATTGAATTCTATGTTGCACACTGCATCTCCTTTTGCAAACGAGTTTATTCCAACGATCTTTGCATTGAGCGCTAGAGCTCTTCCTTAGCACGATCCTCCTCCAATGAACTCTAGGTATCCATCTGTACCTCTTCATGGATCCGAGCCTCCTTAAGAGACATTTGTGTCACTTGTTGCACTTCTTCATGGATCCTAGCCTCTTTGAATGATCTTTTCTTCAGGTGCTACAACTCTTTGCATGCTCTTTCTTCTATAATGGGCCTCTGCACATCACATAGAAATTCTTTTTGTTGGGAAGCATCAAACTTAGGAGGGACTTGTTCTACCTTCTTTATCTTCGCCTCTAGCTTCTGAACTTATCTCTCACATGCTCAAAGTCCACTCTTGTCTTCACTCCTCCTTCGATTACCACCCATACATCGACTTCTTCATCTTTCTTCTTATTTCTATATGGATCTGGATGCACCATATTGGAATGTGCCTTCTTTTCTTCCCACTTCTTCACTAATTCGTACAGTTTTCTGTGACATGTGTTGGACACACCTACCACACTTAGACGGGGGGGGGCATGAATGAGTGTGGGGATATTTTTCCCAAAACTTCCCTCTTACACAAAAACTTCTTAGTTAACATTCAACATTTATCCATTACCCATTGCTGTCATTTATAACCAGTTAGATGTGAACATATATCGACAACATATATCAACAATATACCATCAACAAGTCATCATCATAAGGAACATAAAGAACACAAGATGTATGTACAATTTTTCTTTTTATCATGAACAAAAATCTAAGGGTTTATCAGAAACAACTAAATAGAGTACAACTCTACAAGAGCACCAACTCTATAATGAAAGACTCAGCTTACACCCTCAACACCAACTAAGATGAGGCAACAATCCTCAACAGATATCAATTTGTCAACAGGTACACGAACTGTTAGTAGTGCAGCCAGCGTGTGCACACGCCCTAGCTCACTACAGCCCGTGTATGCACGCGACCAATGTATACAACAACTTGCGTATACCTTCTGAGTTGTTAGGGTTTGTCCTTCAAGATCAACTTAGATTCTCTGCAATCAATATATCATTCTCTTCTGTCTCTGACTGTCCAATCTGACCACCAGCTAGTGACAACATCTCCAAGCTCTCCAATAGATTGCTCATGCTCCACAATGAATCAATATGAATGCTATCTCAATCATGTATAAACAACTAGTATACCATAGTAATCATGTTACCATTGAATCAAAAGAGTGTTGCTCACTCCATTAACTAAATTAACCAAACTGAACCACATCATAGAATCCATACCAAGAATTCCCTAAGAATTCCCATCACATCAAACAATAGAATCCATAAAGACAATAATGTAATCATAGTAGTGTCTCAGTGATAGATCTGAGGCCATAGAATGCAGATATGGAACCTGTTTCATCATCCAAGAGCTTCGCACCAACTCAAACACAATTCTTCATCATTCCATCCACTATACTCTCCCTTTCCTCATAAATCCCGCATACATACTCACCCTATACAAAACCAGCCCACATATACCTCAATGTATACGCACCCTATACACAGACAACCCACGTATGCATCATAAACTAGAGTTTCTAAAGTTCTGAGAAATTTGTTGTCAAGATCTCCGACATTATCGAAAATTTTATGCGTCCATGAGATCCTCCTCACGCTCTCTTTCTCATAATAGATCTTCAATCATGCTCAAGAGATCCATACCAAAGATACTCTCACAAGAAGCTCTCCATCAATACTCCACAAGAAAATCTCACAAGAAGCTCTCCATTGATCCACCACTAGGATGATTACAAGAGACCATTGCTATCTTATTTATACTTTCCTCCTCTAGGTCACTTAACCCATTTCTAGGTCACTTAACCTATTTTCCTTATTTTAGGGTTAACCAATTTCCATAAATAGAAAGTTCTCCAATATTTTATAATTTAAATATTCCTTCTTGATTTTGTCACTTCTCATTATTATTTAAATAATCCATCTTGACTTTGTCACTTTACTTTATCATTTAAATAATGATTTCTTCCTTTAGGGCACTTTGAATTTTTGACCATTTGGGGCTTCAAGCCAACACATGGGGGTCCTTCATCTTTGTAGGGCCATAACTCTCAAACCATGAGGAGTTATGTGACATTCCACACACCACTAGAAATGGCATGACAAACACTATCCACCTAGGATAGTTTTACCAACAACTTCATTGATCTTCATCTCATTATTCCGCATACAAGAATGGTTCCTCCAACCATTCTTCTAGGATAACTCAATCCGCAAAGTGAATTCCTGTGAGGGATTTCACCATAAGGGGACCACTTTGGAGTTTATCCATTTGTGCACCTTATCAATCATGATAAGACAATAATGAGTCATCTATGAATTTTTTCAACAATGCATCATATACCACATCGATCCATCTTCATCTATGCATTCTCATCAAGGACAATACATATCAATCATCAATCAATCACTTGACATCAATCAATCAAACCATTGGCATCAATGAAGAAACCATGGGCATCAATGACAACATGATCCAACAACATGTTCAGGACTATAGTAGTACACATAGAGTATGCACAACTTGGTGCAAAACCTTGATACATGGCCAATTTCTCCGCAATTGAAACAAGTGGGGGATCTACCTCCCCCTCCGCCATATCCTTGGCTGTGATCACACCCATATCCACCTCTAGGACCTCCTTGGTATTCGCCTCTCTCAACACCACCAGATCACCACCCTTATGCTATTCCTGTACACGAAATACATCACAGGTATTGTCTTGCATCAGCTGGAGTGACCAACAATTATTGACATCATGTCCAATGGATTTATAGAACTTACATAACATAGTATGGTGTATCTTTTGATACTTCTCCAAAGTTGGGAAGCGTGGTGGTACATGGCCCCACCGTCTACATATCTCACACCA
>JASDQU010102193.1:17886-58176 GCA_032191745.1 Picea mariana | reverse complement strand
CACGAAATACATCACAGGTATTGTCTTGCATCAGCTGGAGTGACCAACAATTATTGACATCATGTCCAATGGATTTATAGAACTTACATAACATAGTATGGTGTATCTTTTGATACTTCTCCAAAGTTGGGAAGCGTGGTGGTACATGGCCCCACCGTCTACATATCTCACACCACTCTACTTGTCCAGTTGGGAATGGAATCAACACACCTGTCGCCACATAATTCATAAGTATAGGGAACTCGTTCTTGTGATTCCCCTCAAATAGACATGTGGTACACCATACATGCTCGTGCACAACTTTTGTATTGGTCATATCCTACAATTGCATCATCATATTAGCCAATTGCGACTACACCTGCACCAATCCTATGGATGTCTTGGCCCCTCCTGGGGTGGTCTCCAAGTGCATCACAATATCTAATGCCTCTGTTGATCTTCACCTTCTGCTAGGTGAGAGAGACTTAGATATGGAGAAGTAACCCCACAATAAATCATTCTCTGTGATGCATGTCATGGATTTGGAATGCCAATCTATACAATAAAATCTTGAACCACTGGTCATTGTCCCATACGGTTTTTCCTTCTTTATGCTTAATCTCCTTGATTTCCATGATACACTGAGACTCTTAATTAGGATTTTGAAAATGTTTAAGTAGATCTCGTTTGATCTCTATTAGGGACCTTTCTTGTCCCACCGATGCAATGGCCTTCTACTTCATGTACTATGTCAAGGCTTCGTCCCTGGACATGGTTTCTATCTGCACGATCTTTGTTTCTTCGTTTTTGAGCCTCTTCACGAACCATATTGCTTCACACGTGAACCAATGTTGTTCTGCATCATCTCTACCCATTCCATGGAACACAGGTAACCTCAGGGTACTATCTTGATTCGCCATCGTCAACCTCAAACTAAATCCTCCTATTTAACTACTGAGTATCAAACTCCTCAATACCGGTACTCTTCTTGGTGAAGTAGCACTRGATTCACCTTCTTCTTCACTCATCTCTTTTCTTCTATCTCCTTCTACTTTTTCATCTACTCCAATCTCCTCACTATCTGCTATTTTTTTTTCTTGATTAAAAATGTGCAAGGGGGGTGGTTCAAAGGAGGGTTAAGTCCATATTCTTCTTATATTTCTTGTGAGGTGACCTAGAGAGTTTCATGCTTGCACCTGTGCAATACCATCTACAATTGCCAATTATTCTCCCCCACCACTAGGGGAGTCTCCATCTTCCTCTCCTTCTCTTACGCCTCTACTCTACACCTCATATTCCTCTAAGGTTGTGGCACTCCACAAAAACCAAGGGGTTCAAACTTCATTACTTGGGCCCCTGGGATTACTAATACTACTACTACTAATGGTATCCCCACTGGACACCCTACTATCGACACCACACTTCTTCGTGGGCATATATTCGCCTGTGCTCCACTTTGGCACGAAACATTCTTCTGCACTTCCTCTTGGTGTAGTCTCTTTTCTCTTCATCCCGAGCCTAACCCCTCATCGTGCACACCCCGCTAACTTCTTTCCACCTTTCTAAGAAAGGGAATCCATCTGCAAAGTCTGGTGAGGATAAGGTGAGGTAGCCAGATGCATCCAAATAAAATATTAAAGGTAAGTCAGTTGTATGTTGGATTTGTGCTAAATACCATTATTCCAAAAATTGTTCATTCAGTGGGTGTCTTACAAGTCTTGAACACAGTTGGGGAAGAGAAACCCTCATCAAACCAAGAGAAATACTTCACAAGACTCAACTATGTTTAGGTAGAGCTGAATGGCTAAACAACATTGTGATGTTTGATAGTGGTGCCACAGATACTTTCATGAAGGAAGAAGTTGCCTCAAGGATTGGATTAAACCTTGAGAAAGATAAATCCTCCTTCAAAGCAGTAAAATTGGAAGTGGAAAGAGTGGTTGACCTTGTGATTGAGGTCACCATTAAGCCGAGAAAGTGGAGTGGATATGTTAACTTCACAGTGGTTCCCATTGGTGGATGATGGTGTAGTAAAAGCATTGGAAGGAAGGTTCATTAGGTTGGAGACCTTGGTGACCGCGACAATAGAAGCGATGGATAAACTTTTGAAAATTTGGGTGAAGGAACTATCTGTTCAAAAACCAAATGAACCAAAGAAGGAAATGAAAGGTTTAGACAATAGCACATGAAGACTGGCAACGAGTTGCATGAAGGAAATGACATACTTCTTGGAAACCGTCATCTTGCATGAATCAGACTTGGAAATTGAACAAGGCAACAACAAAGGTATGGTGATTCATGTTGTCTACAAGGTTAGGGCAATGAAATTCATGTATTCCTTTGTTAATGTACTTAACTAGGAGGTATGGTGATTCATGTTGTCTACAAAGTTGGGGCAATGAAATCCAATTTGGGACATTTGGAGGCAGTGGCCTTGACAACCACCCACCTTCCCCTTTTGAATTATTGTGAAGCTGCAATGTAGCTCACTGCGCAAAAGAAGGTAGTCGAGCCTTGGGTGCCTTGGAAAATGTTCTTTGGAAAATTCACTAAGTAATAGTTGAAGGTTTAGAAGATAAGGTGACCTTCATTCAACTGTCATCTTTCTATGAAGACAAATCAACAAAAAATGAAGTTGGGCGCAAGGGTGGCAGTCTTGCATCTACAAAATTTCATGACAAGTTGGGATCTTTGGCAAGTTACGGTTGTGACTTGGGCGTAGAAAGGTGAAGTCCATGAAGAATTGCATTGTGGCATCCAGGAAGTGGCATTTTGGTTCGACAACATGGGAGAGACACTTTCATGAGGTAGGAAATAAGTCGAATTAGCTACTTGACTTGTCTAAATCATGAACTCGGGGGTGCTGAAACATGGCAACATGAACACTAGGAATATTGTGATGATGGTTTTGCAACAACATTGTGAAAAGGTTGAGGAAGTAAACCATGGATGTGTAAGTATGAACAATAATCTTCCAAGGATGGTAGAAGTTTTTTCATAGTTGTTGGGGACGAAAACACCTTTAAGTGGGGGAAGATGTAACGTCCATGTCTTGTAGTAGGCATTGGGCACCCCTACATGGTCGCTTCAACAGTTCAGACGAGTGCGTGATGGATGCAAACCAACAAGTTGCATGTCTGTCGACAATATCCTTAGATGACCTTGGCATAAAGAGGGCATATTGGTTCATATGGGTCAATAGAGTTGCAAGTGTGAAGGTGCAATAAGTAGTGGAGTTGAACTACGATAGACCAACCCAATTGGAATACGCAGGTGCATGACAGACAAATGTGGTGACAATTGGGTTAGACAAGACATGACAAACAAAGTTGTGACCAAAGGAATTGGTTGCGACAAAGATTGTGACCAAGGAAGTTGGGCGGCTGGATGATTTCCCAAGTTAAGGGGTGCATGTCCACTTTTCCCCTTTTTTGCAGAATGGTTGCAACAGACAAAGACCAAGTTGTTGGTTTGGGTCTACTTAGGCTTTGGAGGGCATGAAAACAACCATGAATTGTGGAGTCGGTTAGAGGCTTTGACAAGTATAAAAGAAGGGTACGTGCCAGTATGAAAACCATCAAAGTGGAGAGCTAAGTACAAGGGAAAAAGATCTATAGTTGAAGAGTTGTTGCAACAACTGTTGTGTTGAAGAATGAGAGCTGCAGGAGGTAGGCTTGCAGGGAAAATATAATGTTAAGGATGGAAACTTATCTCAAACGGTAGAAACCTTGGTGAATCTTACTAGTCCTTAATATGCAAACTATAAAATGTTTGGTGATATTTTTGTAAAAATATTAAAATTTCTTTAAGGATTTTATATAGTTTCTATAAAATTTGGTTATTTCTCAGGTAAAAAAATTATTCTATAAAATTTAGGCGAATCACTTTTAGAAAAATGGAAAATGGAGAATCTTTTTTTTGGAAAAAGAACGGAAAAATAACCCATGGGCGATATATAGCCCCTAAAATTTTCTATGTTGCAGGGTGCATCAAGGTTTGTATGCGACAAGGAGACATCTGGGTGGTTGTGCCCTAGTCAATTGTTGATACTATAAAAGCGCTACAACGGTTGCCGAGCTCCCCTCATTGTACTTTGATTGTAATTATTCTCTAATAAAAACCTAATGCACCTGACTAGGGTGCTTGCCTACTTGTGTTGTGGCGTGTTTCTTTATTGCAATGTTCACTGGTTTATACATTTTGGCTAAGTTTTGAAAACATTATTTGGCATCACTATTAAGGTCTTTGGGTGACTTAACATTTGTAGTCTAAAGTAGAGATATGGGCAGCCTTTAGATGAGGAAGCGTAGTCTACTTTCTGGTAGTTGTAGGTTGGCCAAGCCCCTGCACCAACTACAAGGTAGTGGCGTACGATCACCAAGGTTCCAGAACACAAAGTTTCGTGCATGAGGCAGAGGCAAGCCTTCGGATTATGACACTATGCCTTTCCCTATAGTCAAAATGGATACTAATAAAGCATAAGCAAAGTAATAAGGATTAGAAGTCACATATTCATTATTGATATTAAACAACTACCATTGAGTAAGAAATGCAAGGTCCTTTGAGAAATAGAAAAAATGAGTTTATTGATTGCTTCACTAGCATGTATCAATATTGATTTATTTACTAAAGAGAATTTGATCCAAATAAGAGTTTACTGATGAAGTTTGCACAACCACACTCTCATAACAAGATCAATTTATATATTATGTATTTAATAATTTATAAAGTAATATATTGAAGTTTGCACAAACAGAGTCATAACAAGATCAATTTATATATTATGTATTTAATAATTTATAAAGTAATAATTTATTAAATTAAGAGGGAATTAAATTCAAGTAATAATCATAAATGTTATGTGAATTAAGTTTATCTGTTGTAGTTGGGAGAAATGATTATTATCTTCTTCATCCAGATTCAATGTTATGTGAATTAAGTTTATCTGTCGTAATTGGGAGAAATGATTATTATCTTCTTCATCTAGATTCAATTTTGAAAGTAAATACTTTTCTGTGTGTTGATGCTCTCTGTTATTTTGCTTGAGCTTGAATTACAGTCATGTAAATCAGGGGTCGTGTCAGAGTCATCTACTTGTCTCCAGTGATGAGAAAATCATCTACATTTCTCTATGTTCCAGAGAATTCATCTGTATTTTATGTGCCCGACAAATTTAGCAGCTGGGTGCCGACATCTGACATTCACAAAAGTTATAATTGTTTTTATGTGTTTGCCAATATTCCTCAACAAAAACATGCAGGGAGAGTGGAGGAATCCTCGTCACCATCAATCTAAATGGAGCCAACAAGATCTTTGACAGACGACGGGACCTTTCTTTGTTATGTCTCCTTACATGGCAAACATCAGAGTTGTCATTGTTATGGCAAACATTGTGTACTAAGACTCAAAAGGACTGTATATGCATCCTTTCAAAGTATAACTTTTCAAAGTGATTGGATATCTGGCTTTCATTTTTATTATTCCCCAAAACAGGTGGGATTAGATTAATCTCCTCCAGCACTAAGTCATGGGAAAAATACATTGCAAAGTTTTCATGTGGTTTAGAAAATTTGAGAAAGTTTAAATAATAATTTTTTAACTTTAATTAATTATGAGTTTTTTAATTTTTTTTGTTCGTTGAGTTGGTATGATTAGACCATTTTAACCTTTTCTTGGACACTTTTGTTAAAAAAATTAAAATAAAAAGCAAAGACTTGATATATGGGAAAACATTAACAATGTTGACAATACAAGGGATTTTAATGGTCTTTCATTTAACTTTGCTTGTAAGTTAGGGATTTTGATTCTGTCCGAGGTAATGGGTTATCGTTCAAGTGTTTTTCAATGGGTTAATTTGGTTTTGGGGATTTGTCATTAGTATTGTGCTTTGTGTTTGGTATCATGGTTATATTTAATTGGTGAGTTTGGTTTTTGCGTTAAGAGAGTGAAGTAAGTGTTTGTTGCTTGTTGGTTGTGCTTTTGTATCATGCTTTGTTTTTTGAATTTTTTTATTGCATTGGTTTTTTTCATATTTTGTATCATGCTTTGTTTTTTGAATTTTTTTATTGTATTGTTTTTTTTCATATATTGCATTTAGTGAATTTGGGTTTGTGTTCAAAGCTCATACTTAGTTTTGGATGTAGAATTTTCCATGGTTAAAATTGTGCATGGGTTTATTGTTTTTAGTTTTATTTAATGGTTTGTTGTTTTTTATTGTGTTTAATAGTTTGTTGTTATTGGTGGGAGATTGGACTTGGTTGTTGGTTGTTGGTTGAGACATTGGTTTTTGGTTGGTTGGGTGGTAGTTTAATTTGGCTTGTGTGAATATTTATTGATATTCTTGACCTTCATTAGGTCAATATGGTTGTTTTTGTGAAACCCATTAGTTGATTAGTAGCATGTCCATGCCTTGGATTCTGAGACTGTTATGTTGACTCATTTATAAAAAAAATTGGTCTTGCATATGGATAAATTCAATCGCGTTGGAGAGGTGTCACCACTAATTGATTTCATTTGTTCTTAAGTCATTGCTTTTAACTCAAGTCATGGTAATCTCGTATTTTTTTTTCCAAGAAAAATCTCATGGGAAAACCCTAGGCACTTCCTTGCATTTCGTTGGTGGTACCAATGTAAACCCATTGATGTTGATTACAACACTTGATCCAATAGGGGTATCAAGTGAGACATGCAAAAAAGGAAACTAGCCTAGGGGATTAACCCTGATACCTCATGCATGGAGTTCAAAGCACTCAACCACTCGAGCAAGCCCAATTGACAGGTAAACTCTTATCTTACTCCTGAAAGAATGAAATAAATTTGTAATCTTCTCTTGAATTTGAAAGGACTAATGCTATTTGGAATGAGAAATTTATATCTCAATGCTTGGCTTTCCTTGTTTTGTTCTCATAAATGGTCAAGTCTTACTTGAATTAGTGGATCCCTCGACTCATTGATTCATAATGGATTTCAAGTCTAGCTTTTCTTCTAATATTATGGCAATTTACTTCCTACATTTGACCAAGACTCATTTAGTTTGTTTTTCCATTACATCTTAGGGTGACTCATGGATGCTTTGGCTTTAAATAGTTCATAGATTCACTTGAGTTAGAGCTTATCTCGAGAGATGGTTTGTGTTAGACACTCGAATTAAGATAAGCACGAGGTGTGATTATTCATTGATATGATACATGTATAAATACATTGATGTGACCTTTGGATTTAGATTCCAAGAGGTCTCTTAGATTATCGACGATCGTTACACTCACTTGACTTTTCACATTCCTTCAAGTGTGTAACCCTAATGGATTATGTTTCCAACTTTCCCCCCCTTAATCTAAAGGGGTATATGTGAGTCCGAGATAAGAGCTGGAATCTGGAAGTGGACAATTATTGATAGCTGAATGTGCTCTCTGAATCTAGTGAAAACCAATTTGTTGGTTCACGAATGACCACAAACTGTGGAACTTGGCTCTAGGGCTCAAGGGTTCCCAAAACATTTTCTAAGTTAGCTAGAAGATGGAAGTTGATGTATTTTGTTAATTTGAAGTGCTCTCAAATGTTGGTTTAAAGATGACCATAAATTGTTCTCTAGCAAAAAATGATGTCTTCTACTAAATGAAGGTTTAAGGAAAACCACAAACCATTTTCTAGTAGAAGTTGTAAGTCTTCTACCAACTGTTTTTTTAAGAAAAACCACAAACAATTTGGTGGTTTTGGGATGACCACAAACCAAGTCATGCTCTCTTATTACTGCTCACACCCGCTTGTTACTCCTCGATTGATAGGACTTCGAAACTTGAAGCATGAATGCAAATCACTGATATTGTTCCCCCCTTTTAGGTACAAGGTGACAAGATGTAAATATTTCCACTGTAAGATGTGTCATTATTTAAGAATGAATTCTTCAGTATGACTAATATATCTTCTTGATTATTGATGACCATTGCCAAGAAGTGATCCACCCATAGTGGTTCTTTACTCTTGCAGGTTTCTTACGTTTAGAACATATGTTTGAATGATGATTGTTCTTTCCACAATGCTTGCAAGGATGAATATCGAAGCACTAATATTCCATGTGGCCAACTCGCCGACAATGTTGGTATTTCATAATTTTCTCTTGAACTAGAGCAGGGGAAGATGAATTTTCTTGAAGGAATCCAACACTCTAGAACTAGATTGGTTTGGAATAATCTAGAATGCAATAGTTCACTTCTATTTTGTATCCAAGACCTGTTCTTCTCAACTAGATTGATGATGTCTTCC
Organism: Picea mariana; assembly: GCA_032191745.1. NCBI lineage: Eukaryota > Viridiplantae > Streptophyta > Pinopsida > Pinales > Pinaceae > Picea > Picea mariana. The sequence goes on along the minus strand of JASDQU010102193.1, from coordinate 49,935 downwards.
CAAGGTATGATTATGGGCTTGGAAAGTGCAAGCAGAACGTGTTTATGACAAACTTCATCTTCATTTGAATATGCTTCTGAAGTTTGATCATGTACTGGTTGTTGATAGGAATCATTCTCAAATTTAGAAAGATAATTGTTTTTATCAAGGACTAGTTCACAATGATGATTCTTTTGTTGTATTTCTTCTTGTTGGAGTTGTGATTCAAGCTGGAGAAATTCGATTTTTTCTTGCAAATCTTGTAAACATGATAGAACATCAGTGAGAGATGTTATGTTAGTTGTGATAGTATTGTCCATAGAAGAGAGTATTAGAGTGTTCAGTAACTCTAACAGTTCACCAATTCTAGCCATTTAAAGATAGAATTAGACCACATAGGGTTTCTTGCAACTCCACCTAGACTCTACAATGCAAACTTAGCTAATTAGGGGTGTCGACGTTTACCGAAAATGTACCCATTTACAATGTAATTCAATTTAATTTCAAAAAGAGCAGGTAAACTTACAAAATTACTATTTGTTGTCGATGGAAGTCTTGTGATGCAAGAGCATTTTGGCTTCCAAGCCATCAAGCCTTTGGAGGAAAAAGCTCCAAAGAGGGGTCTTGATTTTTGGAGAAGAAGTCATATTTTTCTATGTAAATAAATTGTATTTTTGAAGTTGAAATATTTTATGAGTTCTTGAGTCATAGTCTAGAATGGTTAATTAGGATGTGAATTAGTTGTTTTGATGTAATCAAATGTGCATCATGAGGCAGAATTCAAACAAGAATCTATTTAGTGATTGTAGGATCTAAGAGTGATGATAGGAGATAGAATAGGAATTGAAACCAATTCAGATCTATCTTTTTTTTTTTTTTTGTATATTCAATGTAAGCCTAAGGAAAAAAAAGATGGCCAATTGAATGTAAATCTGGCCAAATAGAGGATCGAGAGAGTTTCTGAGTAGAATGTATATGCGGAGAAGTGAATTAATGAAATAATGTTACATTATGTTATTGATTGTCTATGTGGGAGAAATTCCATCTTGTATGTGTGAATTTGGGATTAATGATAGATTAAATAGAAATAGAAATCTGACATGCGAGAGAGGATTCGAGAAAATTCATTGAAATAATCAACACTATGTGCATAGAAGGTTTGTGTGTGGAGAAGATAAGGAGAAGTCTCTGTTATAAACAAAGTAGAAGTAGAATTCAATTGAGAATCCGAGGTTCGGTTTTATGATTCTAATCACATGTGCAACAAGAAGGATAACTTGTTATCGAATAGATGCATGTGTGTTTTAGATACGTCTACGAGGTTTTGTTGAATACTTGATAGAGACGATCTCATTTTGTAATGTGAGAGTAGACAAAATTATCGAGGACAAAAGAGGGTGTTGTACAATAGCAAGTCTTAGAAATGGCGAGCAAGGATTTGGATAAACCCTGTAATGAGACTTAAGAAATCATGGTCGTTGAAACCCAATCGAAGGAAAGAAGGATATGAATGAGAGGAAACAAGGATATGAATGAGGTAAAGAGGCGATGGAGGAATCAAGCCAACTGAATGAGTGAATGGGTGGAAGTTGAATTTATGAATTCAATTATTGGGTAAGTTCCATTTCAATTCGTGGTTCATGTTTTGTTGCAGTCCAACCACCATTTGGAATTCTAGTCATTGTAAGATTGAAAGTAAGTTATTGTAATTCAAATGTTTATCGTTGGATATTTTTTATGGACAACCCAAGGTTTGTTGAGGGCATTCAAAACCCTTAGAAAAACAATCACCCAGATTAAGAAATCGCCATTAAATAATTCTTATGGTGGGCAGAATTAATTAGAAGTCAAACCAAAAGAAAACACGTGCCAGTTTTGCTTGGGAAAGGTGCTTGGAAGAGGATTCAATAGATAGGTTGAAACAACAGAAAAACATAATTTTAATGCTTAGTCATAGTGGAAGGGTAATGCTATAATACATTCACCTTATGAAATTCATGAAGGCAACGTATGAGTGAGTTCATGTGAGATGATTAATGGAAAGTGAGAGAATAAGTGCTATTGCATATTCATTATATTTTATTAGTTCCTGCCAAAGAAGGACTATAGCAATGAGTTTGCTATTGATTTGACATTAATTTTCATTGACTTAAAAATTTTTCATGAAACCTAATGTTCTACATAAGAAATACATTTTTTTATTTTTTAATCTATAAAATAACTTATTTTTTTAAACTGTCATTGGTTGAAAAGTTTGAGGCATTATTATGGCCTTCACATCGTTCAAGAATTTAAATTAATTGCACAATCAATATTTCATACTTTGTCGTATGTCCTCCCTCCATGTGTTTTCTTCTTCGCCGACTCCAAAGGCTGCTTCACCCACTCCAAGGCCAAATGCGTATTTGATAAAGAAGAATGTGGTCTGGACAGGGTCGGAGGCGACACTTCCATCCGGGTGGATAAATCACATTTTTCAGTAGGCAAATTGATGATTTACAACTACTTCGTTCCTGAAGCACAATATCAAAGCCATGGCCATGCCCTAGAGTTGGTCAGGTCCATTCCAAAAAGCTTCTAAAATGCGGTTTTGTATAAATCAAACCCTGGTTTATCTGTTTTCGGAGGCATTGATCCACCGCACTGGGGTCTTCCGCCCAAGAGAAATATCGCTCCTATTATCATTTTCCTAAGGATTTAGATTCCTATAAATTGTGCGATCTGACAGGAGTCTCTCAACCTTCTACAATTAAATCGTTCAGAAATAAAAGTGTGGGTCATTGCAACTCTGCCATGTTTGATTTTCACCACAATTTTGAGAATCCTGAAAAGAACGTTTTCCAATCTAGCCTAAATAAATTAGGTTTCTAGTGGTTTCTGCTTATAGATTTCGGGGAACTGTTTTCATAGGCTGCAGATGCCATGCAAGGTCACCATGCAACAACTATGATGCATATAGCAGTGTTCCTGTCAACATGGATTACAAATGGGTACATAAATTCATATTGTAATCAATTGAGAATTCAATCACTAACGTCCTCTTCAATGAGCATTTTCAGGACACATTACATCCATACAATCAACGAAGATGTTACAGATACTTGCGATATATCAATTACTGAAGAAGAATTCCTGGATTTTTGAACTTCTGAGAGCCTTGACTGCCGTACACTCCTTATAACCAGCCACATTTGTGGTGTGGAGTATGAGGGGTATTGTATCTTAGCTCACAGGTTGAATAATTGCCTCATGTGGTTGCTGCAGTTTAATCAGACCAAAATATGCACTGCCTTCGCCTTTGCTTATTAGAGAAGTGTGGTTTCCTTGTTCAACAACCTTTCCATTCTCAATCACTACTATACAGTCAGTATTTTGAATTGTGCTCAAACGATGAGCTACAACGACGTTCATTATTCCCACCATCATTCCATCTAGTGCTTCTTGAACTTCTTTCTCTAAATTACTATCCAATGCACTCGTTGCCTCGTCCAACAACAAGATGCTTGGATTATTTATAATTGCCCTTGCTATCGCTATTCTTTGCTTTCGCCCTCCATACAAATGTGTTCCCTTGTTCCCCATGTAGGTCTCATATCCATCCTTCATGCCACTAAAATATTAACAATGCATGGAATTTAATAGTGAGTATGCTAGGGGTTTTATTTTGCAATGGTTGGATTTTTTTTTTTTATAGTTGTTAGGGGATTTTATTCAGTTTACTTACGAAATGAATTCATAGGCATTGGCAGCCTTTGCAACCTCTACTATCTCAGTTTGTGTTGCGTTCTCTTTACCATACACAATGTTTTCTTTGATACTACCTGCAAATAGAGTTGTCTCTTGCCCTACAAGGGCTATGTGTTGTCTCAGAGACCTCAAATTAAATCTCCTGATGTCTTTCCCATCAATGAGTAGAACCCCTTTCAGCGGATCATAAAATCTCTCTACCAGTCCAATGATGGTGGACTTACCGCACCTTCTCCTTTCAACTAGTGCTATGCAATTTGGTAATATCTAGTATTACCAACTAGTTCCATTGTTAATACCTGCCAAAGCTTTGGCCAATATGTATATTTTTATCTGCACTTGTGAATTATGTTATAAAACCATGATTTTGAGTAACTTCTATGTTTATATATATATATATATATATTTCTCATCCTTTGACACTTAACTATGTCTATCGGATCCATTCTATATGATAAGACAAAAATGAATGCAATCAAATTTGAAAAAAGTTTATAAAAAAATTAAAAATAGTGTAAAGTTTACATAATGCAATTTGAATTTCAGTCCCTTTTAAAAGGGAAACAATGCAAGATCCTTATCTCCAAATTGCACCTTGTTCAGTTGGACTCAATGTAGCTTTCATGCAAACACATATTGGAGGCATCTCATGTCCTCTAATTTGTAGAAAGAGATTTATAAACCATGGAGTGTCGCTGGTGGGGTATGGTTAGAAAGGATTCACAATGTTGAGATTGGAGTTCATCATTTCAACATTGGTACCATTTTCCAATTCTTTCCCATTTGAATGTTAACTTCCTCGCCAATCCTCATTTCATTTCCAATCTTCTTCCATAGCTAAGCCTTCATTTCTAGCACATCGCCATCGACCTATGATTTCCGGTAGTAAGTTAAATTCCTGTATTCACCTTATGTATGTGGAAATTTGATGATTGCAGTTAATAATTACAATTCATATTTTCCAAAACAATCATAATGATCTTTGTCTAAACTCCCATTGAGCTTTTGCAATGGCGATTGTCTTTAAGAGTGTTGAGAATGTCATTGTCTTTAAGAGTGTTGAGAATGAACCATTGTTATAGTTTGACGCAGCTTCCAAAATATTGCTAATCGTTGAAATCTCTGCAAGAACTCCATTTTTGTGGGTGTTCAAGTCTACAAGCGCTTCCTAGCAGTCTTGGAAATCTTACATCATTCCAAGAACTTGAGTTGGGCAGATGTGAAAGTCTAAAAGTTGTTCCTCGCAGTCTTGAGGAACCTTCTATGAAAGGATACAAGATGTCCATTTTGTCTTAGGAAAGTTAACATCCCTTGTTGACCTTTCTCTACATGGTTGTTGGATAAGTAGTATTCCTAACAACATTGTTGGACTCAATCCACTTATCTTAGAACTATTTAGAATAACTACCATGCAAATCGAGATGATAAAAATCTCAATTCTCGGGTCTAAGTAGTTAATTTCCTTTGAAAAACCATTAATATTCTCATTTTCAAACTTCCAATTTTCATTTTCAAATTTCGATCTTACCTGGCAGGGACTACGTTTCCATGCAGATCTTGTTATATTTGGTGGTGAGTATGATAACCATGTTTTTCATATGGTGAATGGTGAACACTTTACTTAGATATATCTTGAGTAAATTTGGATTGCAGGCCCAAGAAGGTGAATTGCCTGCATTATCTTGTATCCACACACTTATGACCACTAGAAATATCACATCTACCTTTTTGTGTCAAGCGCCCTTATACAACGTATTTTGGAGTTGTATACCCTATTTTTCCTCCAACCCTGGTTGTAAGATGGGTTTTGTCTTCTGGAAAAAGTTTCTCCTGTCTAAAATCTGCTATTTCAGATTGGGTATTTTCATCTAGTTGTTACCAGGTTTGATATCTCCGTGTATAATGCGGACACAAGAATGTTCAAATCCATGGACGTCAAGATGGATGAGTTTGAGAGTGATAGACCTGCAAACTCGGCACAAAGAATCGACCAGAGGGGCAGACTGGAATGTTTTGAGCATCCTTGTTTTGGCATTGATTTGAAAATCATTTTGATGGCCCCTTATGATTTCATTTCAAATATTTGAAATCTTATTGAAACCCCCCTCTCATTTTAGCGTGATGTCGTGATAGTACAGTAGCGGTTTAAAGATTCAATGAAAGAAAAGGAGTTTGTAGATTTTTCCCAAGCTCAAATTATATGTATCTTTTCCCTGATGCGATTTTGTATGTGCTATATAATGGCATAATTACATGTATGTTCAAGTAAATTTTGTGGGGACCAAGTGAAAGGCATAGTTTTCTCTGCGCTCATGAGTCTGAAGTTCTGCTATTGGGTTGGGTTTTAAGTTTTGAATTCTTCCACAAAATCTTTGGATTTCTCATAACTTGCATGGATTTTTCTCATAGCTTGGATTGGATGAATTTGGTTTTGCACTCATAGATGAAACCTATTTTTGGTTGCCAGCTTTATAATCCTTGGATTGGATTTGTGCATGAGTTTATTGCTCATGCTTATGTTTGATGCTATATGTATTGGTTTAGTTAACTATGCCTACATGCAAGGAGAACCAACCAATGGAAAAGGTTGTACGCGTGCACCTCTCATAGTTTGGATTCATTTTTGTCATAGCTTGCATATGAAAAATTTTGTTTTGCACTTATAGACTAGACCTAGTTTTGGCTGTCAACTTTCCAACCCTTCAAGTTATGCATGGTAATGGAGAATGTTGGCTCTAGTTGAAGGTTTGTGCATGGTTCCATAGCACAAGACATGGGATGGGATGGGATCAGATGAGCTTGTCATTTTTATCTAATTTTTGTGAAGATCAATAAAAAAATATTTAGATGGTGTCTTTGAGCATGGGTTTATGTCTTCTAACTTTGTTTAATGTTCTTTGTTGCAACAAAGGACAAGCAATGGATTTTGTCCTCTATGCCTCAAATTTCTCATAGATTGCATTAATTTTTCCAATAACTTTCATTAGGATAAAATTTTAGTTTTGTTCTCATAGTGGTTATTGTTTTCTTCATAGTTAATTTGCATTGGGAAAATTCTTCGCAGAGATTATAGTGACTTTTGGCTTATGTTTCCTAGTTTATTGTTCCTTGATTTCCATGGGTTGATTGGTGGCTACCTTTATTTAATGGTATGAATATGATTTCGTTATTTTAAAGTAGGGACAAGAGATGAACCAGGTGGATATCCGTGGCCACCCACCTTTTCCAACTAGCTCAAAACAGTTTTCTGACAATTTTGGTAATTTACTATTTTTAGCAGTTTTTAACTTTCAGGGCCATTTTGAGGGCCTAAATGAAGGTTTTTCAGGATTGAGATTTTCAAGGATATTCGAAGGCTCTTATTGAGCCCCCAAAATGAATCTCCTCGATGATACCTTTCCAACGATCTATCGTGCGCCCCAAACAAAGATCGTATGCAAAAGTTACGACCTCGGGAAGTTGATGTACTAACTTACCCAAATGGGGCCCACATGAATTTTGGTGCTTCATCTCCTAGGGTTAGGTTTTTGGATGTCTAGGGTTTGTGAAATTCTAGTTTATTGTAAAAATTCCTTTAGAGCCTCATTGTAACCATTTTCTTGAGAATGAGCGCAGTCATCACATCTCTTCTCAGAGATAAGCCGCCACCATTCCAGCAAGCTTGTTTTCGGCTGCATTTTACAGTTTCAGTTTATTTCCTTATTGAATAGAAAACCAGTTTTACTGTATCTCTATTATTCTATGTTAAGCATATTTTAATAATTTGTATTCATTTCGTTCTGCTCATAAAATCTGGATCAGTGGTATCAGAGCGGTCTACTCCCTGTCGTCTTAATGCATGTCCCCAACAAGGTCAGGGTACAAAGAATTGGGTCTCGAGCTTGTTTCTGTTGAGGAAAAAATATCTCGCACGCCCAAGCGACGTCTCATGGCAGGAGAAAATAAAGATGATGGGATGAGAGATCCTTTCAAAATGTTACTTGAGGAAGCCCTCACGCAACAAAGGAACGAGATGATGGATATTTTTGCGCAAATCCTTCGGCGACTACCAATAGGCGACACATCTTCCTCGAGCGGAGGCACCGCCCCCTTCAAGGAACAAATAAACTTCGATATTCCTATATTTGAAGGTTAGATAGAAACAAATGTTGTAGACAAGTGGTTGAATATACTAGAAGGGTATTTTTTTGTCCATAACTTTTTGAATAGAGAAAAGATTACTTTTGCACTCCTCAAAGTCGTTCCCCATGTCAAAGATTGGTGGGAAATTTTCTGTGAGCAAAAGGAAACATAGGAACCCTCATTATTTACATTCACGACCACCTGAGAATCCTTTAGGGATGATATTAAGAAACAATACTACCTTGTCGAAAGTTATGACGACTTGTATACCAAATGGACCACACTGCGGCAAGAAAGAGACCAAGCAGTGCCAGAGTTCACAAATATATTCCATACCTTGCGCACCAAGATGGGTATCAAAGATTCAGAGAGAAATCTATTGCTCAAGTATCACGGTGCTCTGCATAGATACATACAAACTGAAATGGAATTTCTGGACATCTCGTCCTTGGGCGCGACCTACCGATATGTCGTCAAAATCGAGTAGAAACTCAAACAAAAGACGCTACAATTTGGGCCTGGGAACCCCTCACAACAAAAACCAGGAAAGGGCGGTCCCAACCCACATAACAAAGAAAAGAGAAAAGATGGAAAGTATCAAGACAACCAGTCCAATCTGCAAGAAAAGAAGGACACCAAAAAGACAAAGAAAGATATCGGGAAGTGGTGCGACTTCTAGAAGAGCCCTTGGCATAACACTGTTGATTGTCGCTCAAAGAAGTCATTGGTGGCCAAAGTGAAAGCCTCTAAATCAGATGCGAGTTATGAATCTGAGTCAGAACTAGAAAGGGGGAGACGAATCATTGACATGGAACCCAATGCCATCGTTTCTACCACCAAGCTCCAGCCTGGTGAACCAGATGAGCCAGAAGAAGGTGAGTGCCTCTTCCATTCACCGATGTGGGTGAAAGGAACCCCGTTGCATTGCATAGTTGATAACGATAGCCATAAGAACCTCATCTCAACAGAGGTCGTCAAGCAGCTGGCCCTGTCGACAACGTTGCACCCACAACCCTACAACATTGGATGGCTCCACCAAGGAAGCAATCTCCACGTTAGCCAATAGTGTCAACTGTCATACGACATCAAGATCTTCAAAGACGAGGTATTGTGTGATGTTGCTCCTCTCAAAGTTTGTAATGTTCTTTTGGGCCAACCTTATTTATGGAAACATCATGTTGTATATGAGTCTAGGCATTGTAGTGTTATTATTACTTTGAACAAGAAATTGTATAGGATACTGAGACAGTCCCTCCTAGTGCTATTTCCTTGATCTCTGCTAAGTAATGCAGGAAGGTCATCTCTCAGACTGAGAAATTTTTCTTCTTCATGATTCTCTCTTAGAGTGAGCGAAATATCACAACCACATCCAAGGCCTCCGCGACTGATCTCTCTACACAATAGAAGCAAGTGGATAAGGTCATGGAAGAATACTCAGATATCTTTTCTTCTCCTACCGGGGTACGTCTACACTGACAGGTCAAGCATCCCATTGAGCTGACCCCAGGCTCACTGCTACCCAATGGGCCAGTCTACCGCCGCTCTCTGTTAGAAAATGAGGAGATCAAGAGGCAGATCCAAGAATTTCTCCACAAGGGACACATCCATCCTAGCTCATCGCCTTGTCGGAGCCCAATCGTGTTGGTGCAAAAGAAAGACAGGACATGGCGACTCTATATTGATTACCAGGCCCTGAATAAAATCACAGTCTGAAACCGGTACCTGATTCCCTGAATCGACGACCTCCTTGATCAACTCATGGGGGCCAAATACTTTAGTAAGATTGATCTGAAGTCTGGCTACCACCAAGTCCCAATAGAACAAACAGATGTATGGAAGACTACCTTCAAGTCAACAGAAGGTCTTTTTGAAAGGTTGGTCATGCCCTTTGGCTTGACAAATGCTCCAACAACTTTTATGAGGATGATGGACGATATCCTACGAAATTTCACAAATACTTTTGTAGTGGTGTATCTAGAAGAAATCCTCATATACAACAAGACTTGGGTGGAACATTTGTAGCATATTCAGTAGTTTATGCACACCTTGCAGCAACACAAACTATATGCAAACTTTGAAAAATGCTCCTTCGGCATGGACAAGGTCCATTACTTAGGCTACATCGTTGATCAACATGGTGTGCATGTGAATCCAGCCAAGATCCAGGTCATTCGTGATTGGCCAGCCCCAACCACACTCACTGAACTTCAGAGCTTCTTGGGCCTCGCTAATTTCTATCGCAGGTTCATGTTTGGATTCTCTAATATCGCATGGGCCCTGAGCCAAGTAACCAGAGGTGGTGGTAAGGAAAAATTTGTGTGGGGCTTGTCCCAACAACAAGCCTTTGAGGACATGAAGAATCGTTTGTGGTCATCCCCAATAATTTCATTACCGGACCTGCAACATCCCTTTGAGATCGAGATAGATGCTTCAGACTATGCTGTGGGCATCGTTCTCACTCAACACAGCCAGCCCGTGGCATATAATAGTGAGACACTATCATATGTTGTTCGTAAGTACCCTACTTATGACAAAGAAATGTACTCCATTGTGAAAGCCTGCCGCCAGTGGAGACATTACAATCTTGGGAAGGAGACAATCATCCACACTGATCACAAGCCACTACAGTTCATGCAGACCCAAGGTAAATTGCAGAATGACCGCCATCAGAAGTGTTCCACATACTTACAACAATTCCACCTCAACATCAAGTATAAAACAGAAAGTACCAACCAAGTTGTTGATTTCCTTAGCCGACCTCTAGTCGTGACACTCACCACGGTGCTAGACTCTTGTGCCATGAGACCTCAAGATAGCCCCATTTCTATGAGACAGACCCTGACTTCTCCACCACCTACCAAATGTTGGGCGCCAACTTAGTGGTCGCTAATTTCCATCTTCAGGATGAGTTGTTGTGCTGTCTGGGCCATCTCTGCGTTCCATCAAGCGAGCACGTGAAGTTGATTTGAGAAGCTCACTACAATCGTGTGGTAGGACACTTTGGCATTGGAAAGACAGTGGCTATGCTACAGAAATATTTCTACTGGCCGAAACTTTGACATGATGTCGACAAGTATCAGGTCCTGCACCGCCTGTGTTATTTCCAAACCAAACACAAAGAAACAGGGATTGAACACCCCTCTTCCTACTCCTGATAGGCCATGGGAATCCATCTCAATTGACTACATGTAGGGCCTTTCGTCCACCAAGAGGGGAAATGACTTTGATTTTGTGGTTGTTGATTACTTTTCCAAGATGGTGATTCTAACCACCTGCAAGAARAACATCACAGCAGAAGCCAATGCCAAGATATTTTTTGAACGGGTACATTTTGGGATCCCACATACCATTATCTCATACCGTGACAGTCAGTTCCTCAGCACATCCTGGTCAAGCCTCTGTTCACTACTGGATACCAAGCTCACCAAATTCACTGCCTTCCACCCCCAGACAGATGGCCAAAGTTAGGTCTCAATTAGATGATCGTACATATCCTGTGCATGTACAGTTCAAAAAACCCTCTCACATGGGATGAGAGTCTTCCCTATGTCCAACATAGCTATAACCGATCCCTACATAGCTCAATTGGTCACATCCCCTTTCAAGTGGGGTTGGGATTCCAACCATTGGGTCCCATGGATATTGCACTACCCCTGGCGGCCACCTCGACCGACTCATCCCCTACTCCACCAGAAGCTGACAAAGCCACCCAGTTCATTGAGCGGATCCAACACATTCTCCAACAGGTTTAGGATATTCTATATAAGTCTAATGCCAAGTACAAGCAACGCCATGATCAACATCGGATGCCACATAAGTTTCAGGTGGGTGACAAAGTTTGGTTGAACTTGCAGAAAGAACGCCTTACATGGCCCCATAGGAATATTTTCCCACTCTGTTATGGGTCATACACCATCACCAAGGTTGTTGGTGACAATTATTTTGAGCTCAACATTCCCCCTTTCCTTGGCCTGCACCCAGTCTTCAACATGGCTCTCCTTCAACCATATTTCCCACCATTATTAGACACCTCAGAGATAGCAGAGCAATTGACACCAACATAGCTCAAACCTGACTACATGCAATGGGCATCCAGTGATCATATTGTGGACACACATATCAAGGGTACTCGACAACAAAGGATCCATCTTTATCGAGTCGTTAAAGCAGGGAAACTCCTACACCAAGGAAAGTGGCTCACCTGGGGCCAAATTTGATTGAGCCTCCAAAATTAATCTCCTCGACGATACCTTTCCAACGAGATATCGTGCGTCCCAAACGAAGATCGTATGCAAAATTTACTACCCCATGAAGTTGATGTACTAACTTACCCAAATGAGGCCCACATGACTTTTGGTGCTTCATATCCTAGGGTTAGGTTTTTGGATGTCTAGGGTTTGTTACATTCCAATTTATAGTAAAAATTCCTTCAGAGCCTCATTGTAATCATCGTCTTGCAAATGAGCATGACCATCACATCTCTTCTCAGAGATAAGCCACCACCATTCCCGCAAGCTTGTTTTCCGCTGCATTTTATAGTTTCAACTTACTTCCTTATTGAATAGAAAACCAATTTTACTATATCTCTGTTAGTCTGTGTTAAATTTTTTTTAATAATCTGTATTTGTTTCATTCTGCTAATAAAATTTGGATCAAGAGACAATTGGGTGTCTTGGTTTCTTTCATTTGACATAGTTTTGGGTCTGAAAACAGGGAATCACTTACTTTAATCTATGCACACATGCAATTGATGAATTGAGTTTTTCTTATTCTAGTTTAATTTATTGTGTAGTATTGAGGATTAATTACTCCTTGGATTTACATTGGTTGATTGGTTTTTGCTTCTAGTTAATGGTTTTTTTGCATGAGTCCATTAATCTCTACATTGGGAGAATTTGGCTCTTTCCCACCTAGTTTTATGCTCATATACTAGGTAACTATTAGCTCATGCTTCCTAGGTTAATTGTTTCTTAACTTTCCATATGTTAATTGATATTTTCCTTTGTTTGGTGGCCTATACATGGGTTCATCTTTCTAGTCCTTGAAGCTATGCATGGTATTAGATGATGATTTCATGTGTTGGATTGGCCTAGTGCATGTATATGATTAATGGTTTTGTTTGTGTCCTTTCTTGTCTTGAAGGTGAACTAATTCCTTGTAGTCCATGTAGTTTCTTGTATGTTGTCGGGATAGTCAATTAATCTTCAACCATTGGCTTGGAGCTAAGAAACCAAGGTGGGTATTCAGTGCATTTCATTTGGTAAAGTTTTTGGTTTGAAAACATGGAATTGCTTGCTATATGTGCATGCATCTAATTAATTTCTTAGGGTTTTGTAGGCCTTTCCCCTCCACCATTAAGTTTCATATATGGTATTGGACTGATGAATTGTCCCTGAATGATACGTCTTTGTATTCTAGCAGAGACTGAGGTCTAGAGACGTTGGTTACATGTGTTTCCTCATTTCTTGTGAGTAGGCCTTATCAACATGGATTTGAATTCTCAAACACTCCAACCATGCATGCGGTTTATTACCTTGAATGATTAGGAGCATTCCTTTACAATATTAAACATTGGTTTGATGCACTTCAAGAACTAAGGTAAAAAATCCCCTAGTTCTACATATATAACATTATTACATTTTGTATTCAAAATATTAAAGGCTTGTTGTGAACAAGTCAATGTTATTAAAAAAAAGCAATTCTAAGCATGGGCTTTTTATAGTTTCATGACAAAAAATACATAACGTATGTTTGAAGCAATTTTTTTATGTACCAAAACCTTAAAATGTCACAGTAAACTAGAAGTACACACCATGTACACCAACGTGAGCATGGAGCACAACTAGTCCAAGATAGATAAGAGAGATAAGTTACACAATAACTCATTAAATAATAGGAGAACCTCCTTGAAATACCCAAATACATTCATACTTCACAATTCACATGTCCTCAATAATGACTACATGATCTCTATACATACCTATTCACATAATGCACATGTGGCCCCTTTATTATTAGGCCGACCCTATTACATATACATTTACACATTAAATGTACACTTAACCCCATATATGCCCCCTCTTGAGGTCATATCATATACATTTAACCCCATATATTACCCCTTTGGGGTCATACCATAGTACTCTCCTTCAAAATCTTTGCCCTCGTAGCTTTAAAGGATTTACATATGATGAAAACAAATAATATGATTTTATTATTTTCCCACATTCTTATTTCCATTGATAATGATCCATTCATCCAAAATCAATTCTTTCTATCCTTAATCCTTGATGGTTGGTTATTGCATAATTTGCTTTCCTTTGATTCCATGTACTGTTGTTGTAACTTCTCCAATTTATAGTAGTTGTTGATCTTTGATAAAATCCTGTTGAATAATTGTAACACACTCAACCCCTAAATACCCTTTCTAGGGGCGGGGCATCAAAATTTTTCTCACTCTAATCATCTCAAATCATCTCTCTGAGGTCTTCATCCTCTTCTACTCACCCATATCTTTCTAACGACCGTTACCGGCTCTAAATCCGACCTATGGTTTGCAATATGTGACCTTCCGAAGTTTTCCAAGCATTATCAGTTAAGGATCGCATGATGATCGGCATTCGACGTTGAACACCCATTTTTTTCCTTAATTCACACGTACTCCATGAAGCCCCGAAATCTCTCCATGTGGCTTCAACCATTCGACGATCGGCGTTCGATGTTTGGCGTTTGAACATTTGACATTCAACATTTGGCGTTCTACGTTTGGCATTTGAATGTTCGACGTTCAACATTCGACCTTCTACGTTAAACGTCGACATTCTATGTTCGACGTTCTACGTTGACCTTCGACATTCGATGTTCAATGTTGAATGTCCCTCTACGATACTACACCCCAAATCTTCCAAATTCCTGAAGTCCCAGACTCGTGGAGTTCGGGTCGCATCACCAACCACGTTGGCCAGGCGGGCATGAACCAGAGGCTGACATGCGGCAAGGGATAGGGTTGACATGTGTCCTCATTAGGGGGTGACACGTTTCATGCTCTAATAGGCATAAGGGTTTTGTACTCTCTGCCTACCTTGTAGATACTTTGTGCATACATGCACTACCTCTCCTGAGCTTAACAAACTTCTTTTTCTAGGAAATTCAAAACAATGGGAAGTGTCGATATGTATACGTAAAATTGTTCTCAAGGTCGACAAACTCACAATTCTTTCGCTTAAACTTGAGCCACTATAGGGCCTGAGCATTTATGTGTACAAACCATATAGTTCCTTACTTGCTTAAATACACAATCAAGCAAAATATAAGGGAACACAGTCTAACCATCAAGAAACATGCTCATCCCTGAAACATTCACAAGATATCCAGCTTTATTTTACAGTGACAACTCAAATATACATGGTATGAGAATACTTATCTATTTCAAATTGTAGCCCATGAACTGGTTGTGGGTGTGCGCCTTTCCACCCAATCATATGCTCAGAGGCATTCACTCTTATCACTATGGCCACCCCCGTGCCAAACCATGATATCACTAGGGAACTTTCGCAGTTTCTCAGGGATTCCTTCTCTGTCACCCTCTCTGTGAGGTTTATTAGATGCCTCCTCAACATCAATCTCACAGTCTCCTGCTCAGTTCATGCTATTCTGTAATTTCTCAGATATATTTTATCTTGTTCTCTCTAGTAACTAGAAAAAATTATCAAGCTTTCAGTTCCTCTTCTCAGCTAGAGAGCCTCATGCCCTCTCTCTTTTGTGTGTCTTCTCTCATCTCTATTTTCTGTATATATTTTTCTTAGGATGGTTCTCGACCTATCATGTTTCCTTCTGTCAGAAGGAAACTCAAGCCAGCCTGGTCTGCTAGACCTTGTGGTACTTCGAGCTAGCATTCTTCAATCAGAACATGCTTCCATTCATGGCGGTGGTTGAGAATTCAACCACCAGTCCTTCCTTCATTAACTGATTCCTCTCTTTGGGATATAGAGGGGGTTTATCATTCCCAACAAGGGGAAATTCGAGGTCATTTGACATAAATAACCCTCTCTTATAGTTTTCCTATTATTTCCTCTAGTGATATCATGGCCAGTACTTCAAGGCTTCACCCCCACAATCAGTTATTGGAAATTCAAACAATAATACATTCACATTGGTCCCATGCCATAGCATCGTAATCATAATTAATGATTAATTACAAGTTGGGGGAAATGGGGTGTTACAATCCCCTCCCCTTTAAAGGAACATTGTTCTCGATGTTCTTTCTCAGTAAAACCTGTCGTGTCTTTTTCATTCAGCTGTTTCAAAAATATTTATTCTTTTTCTTAATCGGGTCCTTTCTAGACTCTTGGTCTTCATCTGATCTAGATGGATCTCGGTGGCCATCCACCTTTTCCATTGAATCACCATTTTGAGCTTGTGGTTTTGATAAACCATGATATTCACCCTTTTGATGGGGAATGGAATGTAATGTCATCTTCATTTGTTAATTACAGACATCATGTAATGATTTCCTAGTGGTCTTATGTACATGTCTACAACATAGCGTTAATGAACCGTATCCCATTAGAACTCCATAGTTAAGCATGTTTAGGCTAGAGTAGTATTGGGATGGGTGACCCCCCAAGAAGTCCTAGTGTTTTACATGCCTATGGAATTTTATAAACGTAGTCTAATTTATCCCACATTCATCATGAGAATTGTTCTCCTCTCACTCCCTCATATATAATTGAGTTGAAGGAGGCCCTTTAAGTATGCAATGGAGTGATGTAAATCTTGTTGTGAATGAAGCATAGCCAACATCTCTTTAGTTTCATATATAAGCTACCCCATTTTGTCGGTTTTTGTTCTATAGTGTTTTTCTCTCTCTTGTTCATTAATAGAATTTGGGTTTCACTATATTTCTGTGTTTTCTGCGTTATCTCTTTGTATTTCCTTGTTATATATCAGCTCTATGTTTTTCTTCATGTTGTTCTCAAAATAATCTAGATTAGTGATATCAGAGCAGGTTGCTCCTTGTCATTTCTCAGAGCAGGTCCCTGACGAGGTCAGGGTATAGAGAGTTGGGTCTCGAGATAATTTTGCTTAATGGAAACTACTCTTGCTAGCCCACGCGACCTCCCATGGCAGAAGAAAAGAGATATGATAAATCAGAAGATCCTTTTAAGACGTTGCTCGAGGAATCCCTCACGTGACAAAAGAACGATATGATGGACAACTTTTCTGAGATCCTTCGAAGACTACCGATGACGACGACTGAGGCATATTTGACAAGAAGCCATTTTTCAAGTGCAACACCCTTCAAGGTACAAGCCAATTTTGATATCCCCTTATTTGAAGGCCATATAGATGAAGATGCTCTAGAAAAAATGTTGAATATGTTAGAAGGTTATTACTCTATCCAAAAATTTTCCAACAGTGAAAATATCACCTCCGCGCTCCTTAAATCCCTTCCCCATGTTAGAGCTTGGTGGGAAGGTTACTGGGAGAGGTACACCGCGGATAAATCTATATTATTTGGGAGAGAACCCACTTGGGCAGCCTTTGTAAATTCCCTAAAGGAGTAGTTCTATCATGTTGGAAACTATGATGACCAATGCATAAGATGGACAGCTCTACATCAGAAAAGAGACCAGACGGTGTTAGAGTACACCAACATCTTTCATACCTTGCACTCAAAGCTGGTATCAAAGACTCTGAGCGGAACCTAGTTTTGAAGTACCACAGTGGTATACACAGGTACATCCAAACATAGATGGATTTATTAGACATCTCCTCACTAGGAGTTGTTTATTGATATGCAGTCAAAATTGAGAAGAAATTCAAGCAGTAGAGTAAGTGGGAGAAGCATGGAAAAGGAAAATCTAACTCACATAATGAAGGATAGAGCAAGGAAGGCCAACCTCAAGAGATCCAGTCCCAGATGCAGGCAAAGAAGGGTAATGGGAAGTATAAGAAAGACATCGGAAGGTGGTGTGAGTTCCACAACAACCCTTGGCACAACACTCATGAATGTCTCTCAATACAGTCATTGGTGGGTGAGCTCAAAGACAAAGAATCAAACCCCGACTTGGACCCTAATTCAGAAAATAATAAAAGGAGATAGATCATTGATGCAGAACCCACTGCTATTGTCGCAACTACAACAATCCAACCAGAAGAGGATCCTGAGGAGGGGGAGAGACTCTTCCATTCACATATGTGGGTAAAGGGGACCCGACTGCATTTTATTTATAATACCCCAAGGACGAGCCCCAGTTATATCTATGTATTCTAAACATGTTTTGTAGGCTGGTGAGCCTAGCAATTGTAAGTTGGTAAGCTTATGTGTAAGTAGGCTGAAGATCCTAGGTGTTAAAGGCCATGAGCATGTTTTGTACATGTAATTATGCACTTGGTTAATATAAAACATCATTGTGTGTAGACCGACCATGAAGAAAGAGTGATGGGGGACTAGGTTTCCCCAAGGTTGAGTAAGGGAGGAGGTTAAGTGTTTGGGCCTAGGGGCTAAGCTAGGGGGCTTACCTCTAAATGGAATAATAATTTATTTTTATTTCCTAAAAGGCTAAGGTGGACAATTGATGAGTGTTGTCCCAAGTTCCTGGGAAAGGAACGTATGCAAAATGGAGTGTTTATAGCTCTAGGAAGACAGGTGTCAACTTGGGTGCATGCAGTTAAAGCTGAAGAAGTCAGTTGTGTTGGGTGTTCGTGCGCCCATTCTTTCATACTCCGCCTGAGTTCGTTAGAATCCTTCACCAGAACCCATTTTTTCTCTGCACTGGACCTCTGCATAGCCACGCACCTCTGAAAAATCAGATCTGTGAAGTCGACCTGCATGATTCCTGAACCCAGTGAGAACCCATGGACTGACCTGCGTCTTCTGTGAAGCTTGAACATCCCATAATTGTCTATGCCACATGTGTTATAATTGTGGGTTGTTGTGGCCATGCAGTCCCTTGGATGAGTGTGGCTTGTTGTCGTTGTTTGTTCCTTGATGAGCCTTTCTATTATCCTCCTTGTGCGGGAACAGATTTGAAGAAGCAGGTTGTCAAGCCTGTGTGCAACACTCTCTCTAGGTGAGGGAGGTGGTTGTGGTTGAAGAGGTAGGTTGTCAGGCCTGTGTGCATCACTCTCTCCAGGTGAGGGAGGTGGTTGTGGTTGCAGAGGCAAGTTGTTAGGCCTATGGGAAACTCTCTCCAGGTGAGAGAGTGTGATGTGGAAGTGAGTTCTCTTGGAAGGGGTCCCATAACTGCTACAGAGCTCTAAGAATTATGGTCTAACTTGTTGCTGAAGCCCAAGGAAAGGGAGGTGAAGAAACCAATGGACTGTGTGACAGTGAAGGTGTATACTCCTGGGGTGGGATAGGCATGTGGGGAATGCGATTCTGTGAGTAGTGGGCATAAGTGGCTCTTGGGAGAAAATCCTTCCTCATAAGCTATGTGTCTTCCTATTGACCTTTCCTAGCCTAGGATTCCCTTGCTCGGTGGAGCTTAGTCCCAGCTTGGGGGTGACCTACTGCTGAGAGTGATGAGTAGTGTGGTCTAAGGATGGGAGGTTCATGGAAGGTTTGCACGCAATTGGTGGTGTTATTCCTGTTGAAAGATAAGTATAATTTATTTTCTTAATTTTATGTTATGCATACCTATGATGATTGAATGTTATCATGTATTCTGTTGCGTATATGAATTACTGTCTATTACATTTGAATCTGTATGGTAGCAGTAACTCTGTGTTACGTGTTTTATTTCGATTAAAATGCATGTTATATATATATGTGTGTGTGTGTGTGTGTGTGTGTGTGAATGTTCTGTGTGGTAGTGTTACTCAACCTGTTGAATGGTTGGGGACGTTACAGTTTGGTATCGCAGCTAAGTCAGAGCTGAGTAGTGGCATTGCCGGTATTTTTGGAAGGTCGGGGATGTTACATTTTGGTATCAGAGAAAAGGTTTCAACACTGAGCCTGGATGGTCCATGTTCCTGGTAGTTGAAGCAAAATTTTTGGAAAATAATTGTTGTCAAAATGGAGAAAATTCAGGTTTACAGCCAAGGTTTCGAATCTCAGCCTGAATGGGCTGAATAAGTGGTCATTGGACCCAAGGTTTCAGGTGCAAACTGTGTTTGGAGGAACTATTTTTGAACCTGAGAACATTCCTGAGTGAGAAGATGTTACTTTGGTCGTGTTACGAAGCTCAGGAGGAGTAGCGGTGTCGTAAAACCATGACTGAAGTGGTATTGATCCACAGAGTAATGTGGGCCTTAGGATCTGTTTGGGAAAAGGGGAAATCCTTTATGACCATCAGATCTAGAGAAGGTGCAGGAGGGTTATCTTGGAAGCCTTACCGTTAGACCATAACTTCAGATTTCAGAAGTCGGGAGAAGGGGAATGTGCTGATGCACAAACTTCCGAAGCCTGAAGTTTTGAAGTGAAAGGGTAGACGTGGTGGGACCGGATGACATTTTTTGGGGTGACGTGGACCTTCCTAGGAATACCACATGCCATCACCTTAGTTGGTGACATCTATACTATGTGGGATTGGAGGATAGAGAATCCCTAAGTTCGAAAGTTGCGAGATTCGAAGGAAGAAAGCGTGAAAGCTTCCAGAACTGAAGTTCTGAAGCTCTGAAGTCCCGAAGTCCCAAAGCTCCGAAGTCCTGAAGCTTCGATGAAAGAAGTTCCACAACAAGTGTCATTTGTTGGATGTTGGGTAGATGTGGAGCGTGGTGAGTTCGTTAATTCGGAACTCTGAGAGTCTATTGTGATGTATTATGAAGATTTCATAACCCGAAGTCCTGATTAAGCACCTATCGATTTAGCGTTTGGTCATAGCCCGTGGTCGCAGGGGTTGGGGCTAAGAGAAAAGGGCTAAGGCCTGAAATTGTTACAGAGCAAAAAAAATTCATGAAATCTGAACGTTTCTTAAAATAGATTTAGTTTATGAATTATGTGGGATTTGTTAAGGAATGATGGCCTGACAAATTCTGGTTGATTGCACATTGTTTTTTCAGAGTTCAACAAGTGTCAGGACCGAAGCGAATTTCCACAGAGTGCAGAGAAATGGAGGAGGCACAGCATGCTTCCAGTTCAGAGAATGAAGCTAAAGGGATGGATGTTCATTTGGGAGTTGAAGTTCGAACTCCAATGGGCATGGAGAAGAGATAGATAAGGAAGGGCATATGATGAAAATCATTCAAAGATTGTAGAAATATGCCCAAACTCACCGAGCAGATAGCAGAAAGCTCATGAAAGCTAAGGAAAAATAGGGAGAATTCAACTTAAAGTTGATGAAGAGTTTGGAGAGAATAAAAAAGAAGTTGGATAAGGATACTGACTCAAGCAAAATATTGAGTCACAAGACCCCTGAGAAGAAAAGAAGATCAAGAAGTGTTAGCAGGCATCGTCACCACTCCCCGAAGCAGTCCAATAAGGAGTTACATAGTAGTTCAAGCCCCTCTCCTACCAGAAAGAACATGAGATCTGGAGTTGATGAGATGAAGGGAGAAATGAACAATATTAAGCCTCCTACATTTGATGGAGAACACAAGAAGGAGGAAGATGCCGAAACATGGTTGCTTGGCATGAGGAAATATTTTCAATTGCAAAATTATTCCTCTCATGCATAAGGAAGAATTGCAATGTATCAACTGAAGGGAAAGACATCCATGTGGTAGGATCAGTTTGTGCAGGTGCAACACATTAGAGAGAAATATATTACTTGGAAAGAATTCAAGAGGTATTTTGAAAAGAAATACTTGACTAAAAGATACTACGACAAAAAGATGAAAGAATTCTTTGAACTCAAGCTGGGTAGCTTGACCATTGAAGAATACAAATGAAAGTTTTTAGAGTTGTTGAAGTATGTTCTGTTCATCAAAGATGAGACTATCATAATTGAAAGGTATCTAAGTGGACTGCCACCTTCCATTGGTGAAAAGATCCAGTATGATGACCCTAAGACTATCGAAGAAACTATAAGGAGAGAAAAATGGTTGTATGAGAAACAATATGAAAAGCCTACATTCCAGAAGGTTTGGGAAGACAAGAATAATTTTAAAATGGATCAGAGGAAGAAGGGAACTAAAACACCTTTTTTCAGGAATAGTCCTCAAGGACAATAAGGTTTTAGAGAGCCTAGGAAGGCTGAAGTAGGTGGGAAATCGCCAAGGCAGACACCTATGGAATGCTGGGGTTGTAAAGGAAATCATAGGTACAAAGAATGCCCCCACAGAAATGACAAAGTGAGAACTGTCCACAATGTTCAACATGATGAAACAGTGGAGGACATGGGTCGGAGTGTTTCAAGAATATTCGCAGCCCTAGACAACAAGCAGGCTGAGTTTCAGTCACATATGATTGAAGTGGAAGGTATGATCAACAACCAACCCATTACTATTTTAATTGATTCAGGAGCTAGTCATAGTTACATAGATCCTAGAATGGTGGAATGTTTGCATTTACCAAGAAGCAAGCATGAGAAATCTTGGTTAGTGCAGTTAGCTACAAGAGCCAAGAGAAAGGTTGTCGAGTTGGTTAAGTCCTGTCCAGTGGACATGAATGGACTAAGTACTAAGGCAGACCTGAATATCTTGCCTTTAGGTTCCTATGAATGTCTAATTGGGATGGATTGGTTGGACCAACACCACTCCATATTAGACTATTATAATAAGGTAGTCACTTGCCTGGATGAAGAGGGGAATCGGAGAACAGTCCAAGGAATTCCCAGAGCAGTTGCTATCAGAGAAATCTCAACAATGCAGATGAAGAAGTGTTATAGGAAAGGCTGCCAATTATTTGTGGCCCACTTGGAGGAAGAACCTGAGGATAAGGTGTCAAAGATCGAATACCTTGCGGTATTAAAGGAGTTTGAGGATATATTCCAAGAGGTACCAGGACTACCCACCAAAAGAGATATTGACTTCTCTGTAAACTTGATTCCTGGAGCAGCTCCAGTGTCGAAAACTCCTTACATAATGGGTATGCCAGAGCTGAAAGAACTACAGTTGCAGCTTGAAGAACATCTGAAGAAGGGGTATATATTCCCAAGTGTGTCACCTTGGGGAGCCCCAGTCTTGTTCGTGAAGAAGAAGGATGGGACATTGAGATTGTGCATCAATTTCAAACAATTGAACAAAGTGATTGTAAAGAACAAGTATCATTTTCCAAGGATTGATGATCTCTTTGATCAGTTGAAGGATGCCAAGATATTTTCAAAAATAGATCTCGGGTCGGGATACCACTAGGTAAGGATTAAGGATGAAGACATCGGCAAGACCTCCTTTGGAACAAGGTATGGTCATGATGAATTAACAGTGGTGCCATTTGGGTTGTCAAATGCACCCGTTTTTTTTATGTGCCTAATGAATGGAGTGTTCAGAGAATATCTGGACAAGTTTGTCATAGTCTTTTTGGATGACATTCTGGTGTATTCCAACTCAGAGGAAGAGCATGAACAACATATTAAGACAATGTTGCAAGTGTTAAGAGAGCACCAACTGTATGCTAAATTGAGCAAGTGTTCATTTTATCAAAAGTAGATCCATTACTTGGTGCATATCATCTCAAAGGATGGGATAGCTGTAGATCCTGAGAAGATTGAGGCCATCAGAGAATGGTCAACACTGAAAAATGTAACAAAAGTCAGATCCTTTATGGGTCTAGATGGCTATTACAGAAGGTTCATTGTAGGGTTCTCAAGGATAGCTTACCCTATCACTTCCTTGCAAATGAAGGAGAAGAAATTTCAATGGACAGAGGATTGTGAGAAAAGCTTCCAGTGATTGAAGAATTTGTTAACCAGTGATCCAATCCTAAGGATTGCAGACCCAAATGAAAACTTTGTAGTGTGTACAAATGCATGAAAAGAAGGACTGGGAGGAGTCCTCAGTCATAATGGGTTTGTAATTTGTTATAAATATAGAAAGTTGAAATAGCATGAAAGGAACTATGCAACTCATGATTTGAAGTTGGCAACCATAGTTCACGCTCTAAAGAAATGGAGGCATTACCTCATGGGAAGGAGGTTTGAACTAAGGACAGACCATAACGGTCTGAAGTATTTGTTTGATCTTCCAACCTTGAATGCTAGGCATAGTAGGTGGTTGGATTTTTTTTGTGAGTATGACTTTGATATCAAGCATATCAAAGGAAAGGAAAACAAAGTGGCTGATGCACTCAACAGGAGAGTGCATGACTTACATGCTACGACCATTAGAATGTTCCAAACTAATATTAAAGGCAGAATTTCGGAGGCTGAAAATGCAGATTTGCAGTACAGGGATTTGGTAGCAAAGCTACATCAAGGTAAGAAGCTCCAGAAAGTGAAAAATTATAAATTAGAGGCTGATGGAATACTTCTGTACAAGAACATAATTTATGTACCTAACATCTAGGAATTGAAACTTATTATTTTGAAAGAAATTCATAATGTGCCTTAGGTTGGGAACCCTGGATATCAGAAAACTGTGGCAACATTCAAGAGCCATTACTTTTGGCTAGGTATGAAGAAAGAAATTGCAGAATACATCGCCAGATGTATGGACTGCTAGAAGGTCAAAGTTGAGCATAGGCACCCAGTTGGGTTGCTACAACCTTTACCCATTCTTGAGTGGAAGTGGGAGGTAGTGATAATAGATTTCATCACAGGATTTCCCAAAACTGGAAAGCAACATGATTCAATCATGGTGTTGGTGGACAAGCTTACAAAAGCTGCCCATTTTATTCCATTAAAGACTACTCACAAGGAAGCTAATGTTGTCGATATATTTATGAGGGAAATAGCATGATTGCATGGTGTTCGCAAGACAATTCTGTCTGACAGAGACCCAAAATTTACCTCAAAATTATGGAAAGTGTTATTCAAGGGGTTCAGAACGAATCTGAACTTCAGCACAACCTATCATCCTGAGTCTAATGGGAATACAGAGTGGGTGAATCAAGTAATATAAGACATACTAAGGATGTATGTGATGGACAAACCATATAAATGGGAAGACTACCTACACTTGGTGGAATTCACCTACAACAATGGGTATCAAGCATAATTGAAGATGAGCGCATTTGAAGCACTTTATGGTAGAAAATGAAACACTCCAATAAGCTGGGATAACCCAACTGATAGAGCAATAGTTGGGCCAAAGTTGCTCAAGTAAATGGAAGATCAAATGCGAAAGATTAAGCAAAATTTGAAAGCTTCCTAAGACAGGAAGAAGASTTATGTTGATAAGAATAGAACTCACAGAGAGTTTAAAGTGGGTGATCATGTGTTTCTGAAAGTAAAAGCCAATAGAAGTTCCCTGAGGATGGGAAACTGTTCGATGTTGGCAGCCATATTTTGTGGGCCATTTGAAATCCTAGAAAGGATTGRGCCAGTTGCATATATGCTTGCATTGCCTGCATCCATGACTGTACATAATGTGTTTCATATTTCATTTCTTAAGAAATATATACCTAATGCTAATCATGTAATTGATTGGAATGTGATTCAGGTGGAGCAAGAAGGCGTCTTGCAAGTGCATCTGGTGTGCATATTGGATTGAAAAAGAAAGAAGCTCCAGAATCGAGCCATAAGGCTTGCAAATGTCCAGTGGACCTGGTACGGTCCCAAGGACGCGACATGGGAGCATGAGGATGCTATGCGGGTAGAATACCCGCATCTTTTTTAAGATTTTGGAAATCTTGTTGATGTTGTATAAGTAAGTTTTACTGAGGACAGTGCAAAAATAAGGGGAGGGGATTGTAATACCCCAAGGATGAGCCCTAGTTATATCTATGTATTGTAAACATGTTTTGTAGGCTGGTGAGCGAGCAATTGTAAGCTGGTAATCTTATGTGTAAGTAGGCCGGAGAGCCTAGGTGTTAAAGGTGAAGAGCTTCTTTTGTACATGCAATTATGCACTTTGTTAATATAAAACATCACTGCATGTAGACTGACCACGAAGAAAGAGTGATGGGGGACTAAGTTTCCACAAGGTTGGGTAAGGGAGGAGGCTAAGTGTTTGGGCCTAGGGGCTAAGATAGGGGGCTTACCTCTAAAGGGGATAATAATTTATTATTATTTCCTAAAAGGCTAAGGTGGACAATTGATGACTATTGTCTCAAGTTCCTGGGAAAGGAACGTATGAAAAATGGAGTGCATGCAACTCCAAGAAGACGGGTGTTGACCTGGGCACATGCAGTTAAAGCTGAAGAAGTTAGCCATGTTGGGGGTTCGCGCACCCATTCTTCCATACTCCACCTGAGTTCGCTGGAATCCTTCACCAGAACACATTTTGTCTCTACATTGGACCTCTGCATAGCCACGCACCTCTGAAAAACAGATCCGTGAAGCCGACCTGTGTGATTCTTGAACCCAGTGAGAACTTGTGGACTGACTCGCGTCTTCTGTGAATCCTGAAAATCCCGTAATTGTCTATGTCATGTGTGTTATAATTGTGGGTTGTTTTGGCCATGCGGTCCCTTGGCTGAGTGTGGCTTGCCATCGTTGTTTGTTCCTTGATGATCCTTGCTATTGTCCTCCTTGTGCGGGAATGGAGTTGACGAAGTAGGTTGTCAGGCCTGTGTGCAACACTCTCTCCAGGTGAGGGAGGTGGTTGTGGTTGAAGAGGCAGGTTGTCAGGCCTGTGTGCAACACTCTCTCTAGGTGAGGGAGATGGTTGTGGTTGAAGAGGTAGTTTGTCAGGCCTGTGGGAAACTCTCTCTAGGTGAGAGAGTGTGTTGTGGAAGTGAGTTCTCCTAGAAGGAGTCCCATAGATGCTACAGAGCTCTGAGAATTCTAGTACGGCCTGTTGCTGAAGCCCAAGGCAAGGGAGGTGAAGCGGCCGATGGACTATGTGATAGTGAAGGTGTATATTCCTAGGGTGGGCCAGGCATGTGGGGAATGAGAGTCTGTGAGCAGTGGGAATAAGTGGCTCCTGGGAGAGAATCCTTCCTCATAAACTGTGTGTCTTCATGTTGACCTTGCCTAGCCTAGGATTCCCTTTCCCGATGGAGCTTAGTCCCAGCTCGGGGGTGACCTACTACTGAGAGTGATGAACAATGTGGTTGAAGGTTGGGAGGTTCATGGAAGGTCTACACGCAGTTGGTGGTGTTATTCCAGTTGAAAGATAAGTATAATTTATGTGCTTAATTTTATGTTATGCATACTTGTGTTGCTTGAATGTTATCATGTATTTCGTTGTGTATATAAATTACTGTCTATTACATTTGAATCTGTATGGTAGCAGTAACTCTATGTTATGTGTTTTATTTCGATTAAAATGCATGTTATATATATGTGTGTGTGTGTGAATGTTCCACGTGGTAATGTTACTCGTCCTGTTGAATGGTCGGGGACGTTACAGTTTGGTATCGCAGCTAAGTCAGAGCTGAGTAGTGGCATTGTCGATATTGTTGGAAGGTCGAGGATGTTACATTAGTGTTGATAGCGGAATCCAAAAGAACATAATCTCAGCAGAGGTTGTCAAGTAGTTGGATTTTCCAACAATACCACACCCACATCCATACAACATTGGATGGCTTTGCCAGGGTCAAGATATCTGTGTCAACCAACATTGTCGCATGTCCTGCAACATCAAGCCCTTCAAGGATGAGGTATTGTGTGATGTTACCCCACTGAAATTCTTTGATATTATATTAGGCCAACCATATATGTGGAGGCGTCATTTTGTTTATGAGTCTCGACCCTATAGCGTCATTGTTACTTTGGGTGGTCAACTATATAGGATACCAAAGGTAGTTCTGACTATTGTCCCACCAAAACAATGCCACAAAGTAATATCTCATACTGCAAAGTTTAGCCTCTTCATAATCCGAGCAAAAGGTGAATAGAAGTACACTGCAACCACTCCAGCCTCAACCTAATACTTTTCTATCCAGCAGAAGAAGATCGACAAGATTATAGAAGAGTACCAAGATGTTCTTGTTGCACCTACGGGGGTGCCTCTACACTACCCAGTCAAGCAAGGTTATAACGTAACCCTTCATACTATTCATACTAAATATTCCCCGACATAGTCATCCCACACTCAAGTAGATCATGCAGCTAGATTGGTTGAACAGATCCAACCCCTCCAGCAATAGGTTGATGACAACCTTCAACAAACTAAGCATGACAATTTCTTCAACAAGGAAAACAGCGCACCAAGCTTCAGATTTAGCATAAGTCTCCCCATGTCCCATGGGAACTTGACACAATGGGGACCATTGCTTCCTAAGGCGGGGGGGAATGATCCAGATGGATCTCGGTGGCCATCCACATTTTCCACTGAATCACCATTTTGAGCATGTGGTTTTGATGAACCATGATATTCACCCTTTTGATGGGGAATGGAATGCAATGTCATCTTCATTTGTTAATTATAGACATCATGTAATGATTTCCTAGTGGTCTTATGCATAGCGTTAATGCACCGGATCCCATTAGAATTCCTCAGTTAAGCACGGTCGGGCTAGAGTAGTACTAGGATGGGTGACCGCCCGAGAAGTCCTAGTGTTTTACATGCCTATGGCATTTTATAAACATAGTCTAATTTATTCCACATGCATCATGGAAATTGTTCTACTCTCACTCGCTCATATATAATTGAGGTGGAGGCCCTTTAAGTATGCAATGGAGTGTGATGTAAATCTTGTTGCGAATGAAGCATAGCCAACATCTCTTTATTTTCAGAGATAAGCTACCCCATTCTCCAGTTTTTGTTCTACAATGTTTTTCTCTCTCTTGCTCATTAATAGAAGTTGGGTTTCACTATATTTTTGTGTTCTCTGCATTATCTCTATGTATTTCCTTGTTATATATCGGTTATATTTTTTCTTTCATGTCATTCTCAAAATAATCCAGATCATCATCATCTTCCTTCAATAATCTTGGACAATAAGTATATTAATCACAATTTCATGCAAAAACATTTTATTGTTGTGTGGAATTTAAGAGGAAAACTTTCATAATCTAGCACAATACTTATATGTGAAATCTGTGGATCTGTATCCACATGGTTGTCTTGTTATCTGGGCTCACTGTTTTTTCTGGACATACCCATAGTGTGCATTATTCCATTCAATAGTGTATAAAGTCCCTTGTTCCTTGCGGTCACTCACCCTCCAGGCCCAGGCTCAAGCATCCCCTTCTTTGCTATACAGTTCCTCAGGTGATCCATCTTTCCTTGCCATGGCTTTCTCGCACAAGAATAATTCTAGAGACTTCATTGATCCTTACAGTCGAGGCGTCCCTTCGGCTTGTGTTACCACAGCACAACATATTCTAGTTGATCATGGATTACCACATGGTTCTATTGTCTCAACAATAGCCTTTTTCATGCTTTCCAACTTGAAAGCCTTCATCTGTCCTCCCTGGACAGATCCTTTTTGGCTCACTTGTATTACAAGTACATAAAATTTATGAGATATCGTCATCAATTTCAAATTCAAAATTTTTATTGCAAATCTCTCACCCATAGATTTTCCAAGTTCCATATTTAGTTTCAGATCTGTTCCGCACAGGAAACAGATTCACAAGCATGGGACTTTCCTTCCCATAGCAGTTTGGCTCAGCAAGCAATTGTTCCTCATTATGGGCTTTCATCACGGACATATCCAAGACCCTTTTCTTTATGCAATTCATCCTTTATACAACCAAACAAACTATTAGTTTCTCATGTATATATATATATATATATATCTTTTTTTTTTTTTTTTTCAGATCACATTTAGAATGGCATCACAGATATTTCTTAACTTGTGTATTCTAATAGTTGCATCAAAACTATATAAACATCAAAGGAAACTGCATTCCTTACCTATGCATCATTTCATCATACCAAACTTTTTTCAAAATGTAATTCAACATTACGTGAACCTAATCCAACGTGTCAATATGCATGGCCACATTCACATACCATGCACCCTTACATTGGTTTTAAATTATCATATTTCATGTTAGGCACTCTTTCCAAGGGGTGTTGGAACTCAACCCACTTATTACCATATGGATTCTCTTTCCATATTTATTATTATAGAAGAACCATATTTCCTGCTATGAATCGATCACAACCTCAAATCATCACTCATGAAACTCAAAGTTTCACATGGATGCCTTTAAGCATTTATTTCCTTACCAATCGTACAACTCTGTAGAGTAATGAAATATACTTCTTCCACAATGGTAAGCCCTATATATGCCCCATTCTTTTACCACATGCATCTTCTCAATGCATTAAATCAATGTGTTGTCTATGAGCACTTTTGTTTCCAGTCATTCCTTGATTGGTCAATGCAGACATATCAGTTCATGAATTCTTTCAAGGGTTACAATGATGAAAGGCTAAGGTTAAACCCTACCAGATCATTCTTAAATGCTAACAGAATTCAAAACCGGACTCACAAATCACCCACAGAACCCAATCACAATACGAGTTTACGTAGCAGTAACGTGTGGGTTCCTCACAGGTTCACCCACCGATCTTTCACGGATCGACGACTCATGGTGATTGCGGAACCCCAATGTGCTCACTCTTTTTCAGAGAGTTCGATATCCACATTCTAAAATTGCTTGCTCAGCTCTTTTAATCATGGTCGTTGGTCATCCACCTCGACGAGATCAAAGGTGTTGGTTGATTGCGGACTGTGAACTAGCACGTCCGTTAATTTCTCCTTCGCGGTCCACAATGATTCTCAACCATCAGCTGGTGTTTGATCCGTTAACTCCAATGAATTTTCTTTTTTAATTCGATCTAATGACTGAGATCGATTTTCCCTCTGATGAATGACTCATATTCATCTCCTCTGCCAAGTTCGTGATTAACCTGATTCGATCAGGTTTTTCTTCTGTGATCTTCACGATCTCGATCTGTAGTTGATCGAAGTTATTTCTATAATTCTCTCATTGTCTATAATTGAAAACAAACCAAACTTCCTAACCACTAAAATTATTGATGCCTTTTAGAGGTATTCGAGAGATTTATTACATAAAAAAATGAACAATTAGGGAACCAACTCCCTTAGTAAAGGTTTTTGACCTTTTGAGTCAAAAGAGATCATTTGGTTTCGATGCTCCTGCATCATACAATTAGTCTTTACTGCCAGAGGTTCACACCTCCATCATTTGGGTTATCCTTCTTGATTCATACCCTACTTGGGTATCCATGGCATACAACTACCTTTCAAAATTTCATGCATAACATTAAGACAATAAAACATTTAAGAAGGGATTCTTACCCAATCCCTTCATACCTTGTGCCACATAGGCATGAACACTTTTTATACATGTTCTAGCTGCTGACACCTTCTTGAATATTACCTTATCAATGGTGCTTCTTGGGGACTTCTAAAGTCCCTTCAAAAATCTTTCCACAACAACCTTCTCACAGTCATCCTCTGCTTGAGATTGTCCATCATTGGCAATTGTCTCTCTCAACAATTCCAATTTCTCTCTACACATGACATGTATCATAATTATGTTATTCGTCATGCTAAAATAAAAGTGCAAGTATCATAGCTTTTAAACCAATAAAACCATTTTAAGATGTGTCGTAGCATATCTTTATGCACTTCATCACACTATCCTTAATGTTTTCATGAATGCAATACATACAACTCTCAACTGTTTCTGCAGTAGTACAATCCTCACTATAGTGTCAAAACATTTACTTTCATCTGCATACCAGCTTTCCCATCCGGAGAAAAACATAATACATGGAAAGAAAAGAGTTAGGGTTCTTCCCTTTTTCCGACTCCTTCTACACAGCCTGGGACCTTCAACCTAGCTGAGTTATTTCTAAGGCTTCACTACCTTTTTTTACATGGTTTCAACCAAACCAACTCAATCAAACATACTCATTTATTCATTGTCCCTTTTCTAGCTATACTTGTTTTCAAAGCTGCTCATCTAAGACCTACAACTCTGTAAGCAATTCATAGTTCTTAGGGTGGGAAAAGTGTTCCTCATTTTTCCCTTTCTTTGCTTTTTGCAATTTACTCCTTGTTGGAATCTTCCTGCTCTTTTCCTTGAGAAGCCTTGGTCAGGCTCACCCTAACCCATTAGGATACATCAACATGATTTAATAGAAAACTTCTTTGTTCATAATGAATCATGAAACTGTGCATTTTTCACATTATAATTTCAATTAGTTAGAATGGTCAACCTTCCTTTATTAGTCTTCTATCCATACATGATATTTTCAAAATGTAATCCAAGATTCTTATATATATAT
>JASDQU010102193.1:6088-17866 GCA_032191745.1 Picea mariana | reverse complement strand
AGTATCATAGCTTTTAAACCAATAAAACCATTTTAAGATGTGTCGTAGCATATCTTTATGCACTTCATCACACTATCCTTAATGTTTTCATGAATGCAATACATACAACTCTCAACTGTTTCTGCAGTAGTACAATCCTCACTATAGTGTCAAAACATTTACTTTCATCTGCATACCAGCTTTCCCATCCGGAGAAAAACATAATACATGGAAAGAAAAGAGTTAGGGTTCTTCCCTTTTTCCGACTCCTTCTACACAGCCTGGGACCTTCAACCTAGCTGAGTTATTTCTAAGGCTTCACTACCTTTTTTTACATGGTTTCAACCAAACCAACTCAATCAAACATACTCATTTATTCATTGTCCCTTTTCTAGCTATACTTGTTTTCAAAGCTGCTCATCTAAGACCTACAACTCTGTAAGCAATTCATAGTTCTTAGGGTGGGAAAAGTGTTCCTCATTTTTCCCTTTCTTTGCTTTTTGCAATTTACTCCTTGTTGGAATCTTCCTGCTCTTTTCCTTGAGAAGCCTTGGTCAGGCTCACCCTAACCCATTAGGATACATCAACATGATTTAATAGAAAACTTCTTTGTTCATAATGAATCATGAAACTGTGCATTTTTCACATTATAATTTCAATTAGTTAGAATGGTCAACCTTCCTTTATTAGTCTTCTATCCATACATGATATTTTCAAAATGTAATCCAAGATTCTTATATATATATATATATATATATATATATATATATATATAGCTTGTAGCTTATTGCTTAATTCTCGGAATTCATTAAGGTCGTGACTCTGTCCTCCTAACAGAGTCCTCACAGAGTTCCTCCACGGGAAACCCCTCCAGTATACAACTACCTTATTGCATATCCATCACTATCTGTGTTGGCCTAAACCTTGAGTTAACTTCAGCTGTTTACCAAATATTCCATAAGGAATATAAACATGCATCTTTTTCATGCATCCAAACTATGTATCCACACATATTATGGTTTTGTTATTTACATCCATGATGTACTTAACCATATGCATAATCATAAGCCTGTGTGTAGCTTCCCTAGGTATATTTTGCATCTCACATACATCTTTTCATTAAAAATCATTCAACTCATGAGTGTTCACAATCATTATCATGTGCTCTTCAAAGGCATAATTATGTGCCTCTTCTTTTAACAATAGAGCATCCTTGCTCACTTACTCTTTCATCTATTTATATTGGTCTTTTTTGAGGGAATGGAATACATTCCCCTCAAGTTATCATTCATATCTAATTGGTATTACTATCTGTCTTTAGGCCAATAAGCCTCACAATGCATTAAACCCATGCACTCAAGCATATATAAACATAGCCTAACATTCATCATGCAAGCTCATTGCTTGCATCCCTTTTTCATTGATATTTTTAGTTTTAATATTAGTGTTCTTTAGTGACAGATTACAGTCACTCATATGACTAGTTTCACAGTCATAATTTATACTGATGTTACCCCTTCTACACGGAAATAACCAACAAGGGTCACCTTTTTCCTTTCTATTATGAAAACCTTCATAATTCAGAATTTAGATGGGTAGTTATTGTGTCACTCAAGGAAGTAAGATAACCACTTTTGGTCTCTTCTTCATGACTGAATTCACTCTCAGTCAATAGATCTTTACAAGGGAATCTCTTCTTAAAATACCTCTTATATCTATCTGAATATACCAAGCCATATCCATATGGCTACCATTGACCATTGGATGTCAATCTGACCCATTGGCTTCTAGAAGTGTCCCAACACTTCCTTTACCACATTCAGGATCAACATTTAACCAACCATTTTACCTTATTTATAATAAATTTTAATGTCTAATAACATTTGGAATATTCCCTTAAATCCCAAGTACAATTTCGAAGAATGTTACTTACTAAGTATTCTAGTTTAGAAATCCAGAGTATCTTTAGGTCATAATCAGTCTTAACCATTACACCTAGAATTCTTCCTTCTTTTCAACAATAGTCAGGGATGGAGGTCACTCTCCTCCTCCCACAAGAATTCTGGCAGATTAGTTTCCCATCCACCAAGCAAGGGAGGTTGATGTGATCTCTCACTCAATCACTCTATGTTTCTATAGCTCTATTTATCATCTTTATTAGAGAAAAACATGCCCAACAATTCCCGTACCCAGAGACAAAATTTGTTTCTCAATTCCCTTCAAAACCCAAGAGCTGCACATGCTCTCCATTTTCAGATAATGGTCAACAAACTCATTTAACTGATCGTGAGGGATTATACACATAGACAAGGTTTAATCCTTCATTAAAGAAGTTATTATTACTGCTACAGATCCTTTCAATCCATTCACATCCAAGCCTTGTTATTAGTGCCTATTATCCTATTCCCACTCTTGTAGGATTAGCTATCATTTCCCAAAATAAATTATAGTCTCCTTTTGCCACGACCTAGCATGATTCAATCTTGTTGGGTAAAATCCCAACTGAATTTTAATCTGCATCCTTTTTCCTCAAGGAACTTATGCATATAAATTTCCACACTATAGTGATACTCTCAACAGGCTCATGTTAGCCTTGGTAAACTAGTCTTTCGATTGTTCTCTAGATCATCTAGGCTGGTGTCTGAATCATGCTGTGCTAGATAGGGTAGGGTAGTACGCCTTTTAACTTAATTTTTTTCTAATAATATTTTTATGTGACTCATGCATGAGCCTAAGCAAGCCAAGTGTCGTTGCCATGCTCTGATACCACTTTGTAGCACACCCAACTCTTAAATACCCTTTCTAGGGGTGGGACATAAAACAATTTCTCGCTCTAATAATCTCAAATCATATCTCCAAGGTCTTCATCCTCTTCAACTTTCCCATAGCTTTCTAACGATCGTTATCGGCTCTAAATTTGACCTCTGGTTTGCAAGATGTGGCTTCTCGAAGTTGTCTGGGCGTTATCAGTTGAAGACCGCATGGTGGTTGATGTTTGGCGTTGAACATCCCTCTTTTTTCCTTAATGCACACTTATTCCCTGAAGCCCCGAAATGTCTCCACATGGCCTTGGCCATTCAACGATCTAAGTTCGATGTTCGGTGTTTGGCATTTGAACATTGAACATTCGACATTCGACATTCGACATTCTATGTTTGGCGTTTGAACATTCAACGTTCGACATTCAACATTCTACGTTGAACGTCGATGTTCGGTGTTCTATGTTGACCGTCGGTGTTCAGTGTTCGACGTTGAACGTCCCTCTACGATAATACACCCAAAATCTTTCGAACTCCTGGAGTTCGGGTCGCATCACCAACCACGTTGTCCAGGCGGGCATGAACCAAAGGATGACACGCGATGATCGCCAGGGGTGACACATGTCCTCATTAGGGGGTGACATGTGTCATGATCTAATAGGCATAAGAGGTCTGCGATTTGTCCATATCTCGGTGACACGTGGTACCTTAGTTGCAGGTCCACGTTATGCTGGATGACATCAATGAGCCACGTCAGACCTAGACATACAAACTTCTAACTTCTTTCATATCTCACAGTCGATATTTGTCAACGTAGATCCATAGATCCATGACTCCCATTACTTCACAACTCCAGGATTTGGAGCTTACCAACTCCTCACATCGTGAATCCCACAAAGACCCAAGTCTCTAGACTCTCGAATCTAGTGCCACATGCCCTCTACTTGTCAACGATTGAGATTCACTTCGTCGTTCATGACTTCGGGAGTTTTCACACTTTGAAGACTCTTGGCCAAGTTCCTCTGGAGTGTCGAGTCTCTGAACTACGAGATATTCGGCCACTTGGACCAAATGGGTGATTTCCAAAGATGACACATGTCAAGGTAGAGAGGACACGTGGCCCCTTCAGTGGGTGACACATGTCACGTGTTAATGGACCTATAGGGTCTGTGAAATGCCCGAATCTAGGTGACACGTGGCTTCTTGATCATGGGTCCACGTCACCCTGGATGAAGTCACTGTGCCATGTCACTCCGGACTGATAGCCTTATAACATCCCTCAAATCTCACTGTCAAGATCTGACCACGTAGATCCATAGATCTACAGCTCCCGTTACTTCGATAATTCGACATTCGAGAGTTTTTCTATGCTAACTCCTCGCGACTCTTGGATTTGGTCAATGTCGGGCTGACCATAGTCTAAATATGACGGTCAGGGTCTATCCACTTATACCCACAGATGTACGACTCTCGTGGCTTCGAGACTTCGGTCTACGGGATTTCCTCTTCCCGTTAACACAATGACTTAAAACTTTTGAAGTGCCACTCTCCGAACCGTAGGATCTGGCAACACGTATCCCCTTCGATGGACGGTCTCGATTCGCTTTAGAATTAGAGACTTTGTAGGATGCGTCTCCCTTACGACGAATACACAAAGTTCATCGAACTCATGAAGGATGAAGGATTCAGGGGGGGGGTTAATACCCATGCTCCTTCTCCAAATCCAATGGTCATGATGGACCTTGGCTCCTCTCGAACAAATCTCATCCGCTCATCTTCCAAACGAAAGGATCCTCCCTTTTAAGACTTAAATATCGCTATCCTTCCTAAGCTTCATCTGCTCTGAAGAAGTTAGGTGCGGACGTGTGCTTTGCACTCTTTCTCCTGAGCTTGAGACTTAGAATAACCTCCCGTGTACCCCTTACACTCGTTGACCAATCTATGAAACTTAAGAGGTTCTTGGTCTCTTCCCTCCTTGCAGAGAATCTGTGCATACATGCACTACCTCTCCTGAGCTTAACATACTCCTTTTTCCAGGAAATTCAAAACAACGGGAAGTGTCAATATGTATAAGTAAAACTGTTCTCAAGGTCGACAGACTCACAGTTCATTTGCTTTAACTTGATCCACTACAGGGCATGAACCTTTACATGTAAAAACCATATATTTCCTTACTTGCTTAAATACACAATCAAGCAAAAGATAAGGAAACACAGTCTAACCATCAAGCAACATGCACATCCCTGAAACATTCACAGGATATCCAACTTTATTTTACAGTTACAACTCAAATATACAGGGTATGAGAATAATTATCTATTTCAGATTGTAGCCAACAAACTGACTATGGGTGTGCGCCTTTCCATCCAACCATAGGCTCAGAGGCATTCACTCTTAGCACTCTGGCCACCCCCATGCCAAGCCATGATATCACTAGGTAACTTTTCTAGTTTCTCAAGGATTCCTTCTCTATCACGGTCTCTGCGAGGTTTATCAGATGCCTCCTTAGGATCAAGCTTGCAGTCTCCTGCTCAGTTCACACTCTTCTGTAAGTTCTCATAGATCTTTTCTCTTGTTGTCTCCAGTAACCAGAACAACTTATCAAGCTTTCAGTTCCTCTTCTCAGCTGGAGAGCCTCATGCCCTCTCTCTTACGTGCGTCTTCTCTCATCTCTATTTTCTATATATCTTTTTCCCAGGATGGTTCTCGACCTATCTTGTTTCCTTCTATAAGAAGGAAACTCGGGCCAGCCTGTTCTTCCAGACCCTGCGGTACTTCGGGCTACCATTCTTTAGTCAGATCATGCTTCCATTCATGGGGGTGGTTGAGTATTCAACCACCAATCCTTCCTTCATTAACTGATTCCTCTCCTTGGGATCTGGAGGGGGTTTACCATTCCCAACAACGGAAAATTCTGGGTCATTTGACATAATAAACTCTCTCTTACAGTTTTCCCATTATTTCCTCTAGTGATATCATGGCCAGTACTTCAAGGCTTCACCGCCACAATTAGTTATTGGAAATTCAAAAAATAATACATTTACATTGGTCCCATTCCATAGCATGTTAATCATAATTAATGATTAATTACAAGCTGGGAAAAATGGGGTGTTAAAATAATGGTTTTTCGATGCCTTGTTCTAATAATATCGATGAGTATTCCATCTTATTCCTTGATAATGATGATATCGATATTCTTGTCTTCCTAGAAATATTTCCCGGTAATGAGGGTGTCGATATGGTTTCACATTTGATGGTTTTCCTTCTCCTTGCACACCAATTTCATTTGTCTTCTTTTTAGAGATAATGACATCCTCTATTCTCTTTGCTTCGTCTTTGATTACTCTAGCCTTGGAGATAATCCCATCATATTTGGCATGCACATCCTTTATATGGAGTTCAACTTCTTCAAGTATCTTTTGGTGACCTTATTGAATCTTGTCTTCTTTCTCCTTTTGAAGTTGCAATGTGACGTCATCTATCAAATTCTTGTCTCCAATTCTAGATTGCATTTCTGATTTTATCTCATCAGTATTTAGGGATTCCTCAACCTTCTTGCAAATTTCGTCTTCAAGTTTTCTAATAGTGTCCTCTTCAATTTTTGTGGTAATATCTTCATCCCTATTCTTTGATTCATACTCCTATACTTGTCTTTTCTCCTTCTTAACATCATTAAGAAGTTCTTGATTATGCTTATGTAACTTTTTAATTTCTTCATCTTTATTTTTCAATTCTTCCTTTAACTCATTTTTTTTCATCTTTCCATTGATAATATTTTCTTTCTTTAAGTTCATAACCTCCTTGATGAGTAATTCATTAAGAGATTGCATCTGGGAAAACTCATCATCTTTCTTAATAATATGTTTTCTTAGTTCTTCATTATCCTTTTGCAATTTGGACAGTTTTTCTTTTGTTTTTTTTATTCATCTTGAATTTTATACATTGCCTCCATTTTTTGTATCCCTAATCCAAATTTATTTGAAAACAATTCTTCAAATTCTTTCCATGTGATGTTTTTATAGTATCTTTATCAATACTCATCCACCACTGCCAAGCTTCACCATATGTATTTAACTAGTTTAATTGCAAAGATACCATTATGAACCCAAGCTTTTGACATTATTATTTTGACATTTTTAGGCATGTTATTTGAGCTTGAGAATATCATAATCTAGTTTTCTATTGTTTTGATCTACGTTGAGCTTATGGCACTGTTTATCATCAAATAAATAGAAGGATCATGATCCATAGATAGTTAATAATGATAGAGTGAGATAATATTTGTATGTTTTAGATAGACATGTGGGCAGTTGAGGTGATACTAGCATAACTCTTCACTATGCATCCTATCTTTCCTATTGGAAAGTAGAAATTAAAAAAATGTTTGAATTTATTCTCGATGATGTAAATGCTCGCAGTTCCCATACCAATCGATATTGAGGATAGAAACATTAATAATTCTTTTGGTTTTCTTGCCACAATAGATTAACCATGACCGGAAATTATTTTTTTGAACATTATTATAATATAATTTATTTGTCACTCTAGCCTTTTTGAACATGGTTTTCCTTGTTCTCTTTGATAAATAAATATACTTATTAGACCGGAAATTATTTTGTTGAACATTATTATAATATAATTTATTTGTCACTCTAGCCTTTTTGAACATGGTTTTCCTTGTTCTCTTCTATAAATAAATATACTTATTAGATTAGCTATATGATTTGCTTTAGTTAATATTTCATTTCTTATTCCCCATCCTAACCCCGAAAGCAGTCGATTTGATTGCAATATGTACCATAATGCCAAAAAAATTAGAATCAATGCACTCATTTTATGCCATGTTCTATTTTGCCTAAGCAACATGGTGTTTTATTTTATGAAAATTACACTATGTCAAGGACAACATGATTTAATTCTTAGTGTAACAAGTTTGAGAAAATTTTTCCTTCTTAAAACCTTTGCTAATAGTTGTCGAGGTTATTGTAAAGATTGCTTATCTTGATTTGTGATCTGAAAAATGATCTTTTAAAGACTTGGTTAAGTATTTTGCATGAGTCGATTTACCATTTAGAAATTGAAGAAAAGAAGAATATTTAATGAAATAATGTTGCAGCCATCATAAATAATACAGAACAAAAAATGAACATTAAAAACAACAAACCATAACGCCAAAGATTTTTAACGGAGTTCAGCAAAGTTGCCTATGTCTCCAAACCTTTGTCTCTGTACGGGAGGCTTTCTTCTTAATCTTCAATGATTCAAAAGTACATCAATTATATTAAAAACTTGTCTGGCTATGTTCTTCTCAACCTCAAGAATCCAACACAACTGACGACATTGAAAAAAGCTGTGTATTGCCTCCAAAAATGACCTCCAAAGTTCAACTGGGTCATTGGTTTTCCCTGCATAAATTTGACAAACCTACAATTTTTAACATAGCCTGACTTGTGGCAGAGCTAGTTAGAGGTTTTGGTTAAATAGCATGAGGTGGGGAGGTCGAAGCCCAACCTCCCACCTTCCTTGGCATCAAATATGCATCAGAATCCATAAAAATATGGCATATACCATTTAACAAGGGATATAATAAAACTATATTACATATTTTTCGACCCACCTAGGAAAACGTGGCATAAACCTTAGCTTCAAACCCACGTAACTGATATGTGGCACACCTTTTCACATGGCTTAAAATATGGGTTTAATAATTGTGGCATAAAATTGATTTAGGAAATATACGTCGCCCCACCTTTTTTTTTGTCCATATGATAACAAACATTATAATAAATTATTTCATACCACCCATCATTAACAAGTAATGAAATGTCATAATGGTTAACGGAATTGATTGAAGGTTGTTAGCGCTCGAAGAGTTGAGGACTTGAGTTCGAATCTCTTGGCGGATAATACAATAAACTTTTGACTTGTTCAAATTTGACCAATCCCAGGATGCCACGTGTACCACTGGATTGGTCCACATGTCGCCATGGGATTGGCCCATGTGTGAACTAGTCAGCTACCAAGTGTTCTCACATAACTCTGCCACATGTCCCGACTTGCCACATCACCTTTGCCACATGTCACACATCACCTTTGCCACATGTCACCTTTGTACTTTGTACTCTGCCACGTGTCAAGCTCAGAATGTGCCACATCACCCTTTGACCAGTGCGCATTATTTCCCTGTTTGAAAAAACTTTAGATTGCGATAACTTTCACATACAGAGTCCATTTTCGAAAAAGAACATACTGTCAGATATGACACAACGAGCACTACGTGATGGCACTGGTTTCATCCAAATACCAAAAATTTTAATTTTTTGCCTTCCTGAATCCATTTTGGATCAGTTTGTGAAGGTTTTATTCATCGGTGTGTTTTTGTCAAGTTGCACTGATGCATTATATAAAAATACGCACCAATGTGATACATAGGAGTATGCAACAATGCAACACATATTGAAATGCACTATTGTATTGTAGAGCCATGTGCACTCCCACAAAACATAATGGCCATTAGAGAATAAATGTTGATATGTATTGATACTAGTATTCACCATAGCCACACTGATGTGCATGTTACAATATGGATCTCCAATGCATAAATGCACTATTGCATTATAGAGCCATGTGCACTTCAAAAAAACATAGTGGCCATTAGAGCATAAATGTTGATATGTATTGATGCTAGTATTTGCCATAGCCACACTGATGTGCATGTCACAATATGGATCTCCAATGCATACAATAATATTAAGTGCATCTATATATGTATGCATACAGTGCACCAATGCTCATATCAATATAATGCGTATGGGTGCGGTGCATTGCATAACACACTAGTTCATTGTTTAGTTACAAGCATCTGTGTGTGTAGTATCTACAAGAGAATTAGTGCATATAACATCTATAAAAGCACTCATGTGTACATTGGTGCAATTTGGTTAAGTAACCCATAGTGTTTTCACATTTGCATATACAACTTCTGTATTTTTGTAGATTTAAAAAAAATGTCAAATAATGATCTTAAAATTAAATCGTTATTTTAATATTATTATTTTTTGGTATTTTAGCCACCAAGTTTTAATTTAGTCAGTTCATACATGTATTGTATTATGTAATGGAACAAATAACCTTGAGGACATGACATCTAACATTGCATATTTTTCATTATAATATTGTAAATCATGCATATATTTAATCGACGAATAACATGTTAGAAAAACACTACAATAGAAAAAAAAAAAAAAAAACCATCGTAACTTAAGAGTAAGAATCCCTTCATATCGCTGGAGAATATCTTCATCAAAATATAATTCTTTTAAATATTTTGTAACCCCTTAATACAAAATGGAACAATAGAATAAAAAACATACTATAGTTTTACATAAATATAGAAATTTTCTTTCACAAACATTCCAAATAAAAAATATTGTAACATTTATTTATATTCAACATTCATTACTTGAGTTTATTTAATTTCTTGAGATGCTTGAATGACTCATTTCTTTATCACTTTGGGATGTTCTACTTGCATTAGTTACAATTATTCTAGAATTCTAGATTGCAAGCTTAAAAGTTAAAATTATCTATTGAGCCATGGCTAGGAATCGAGCTTGCAAGCTCGAACCTAAAATTGTTGTCCTTTTCCATGGATAGATATCCAAATAGTAGGCCCAAAATTAAATTTGCATCCATTCGGGCACGGTGAGAAATACGAATAACAAGCTCAATACTTTAAGAGATATTCATTTGGATATGGCTAAAAATCTAAGCAACAAGATGGGAACTTGGAAGTTTATATTCATTGGGGCATAAGTTGAAATGGAAGATGCAAGCTAAAAAAAGTAAAGTTTATTCATGCAAGCATCACATGTATATGCAATCTCAAATTAAAACAAAAATTATTTGCACACGACAAGAGAATTAGAACCTCAAAACTAAAAAAAATATTGATTCATCTATGGTTGGTAACTTAAAATGAAGCCCAAAAACACAACATCATATATATATGGGTTTGTCTAGTCTCTTTGTGGGTAGCCAAATTTCTCTTCCCTTGAGTGACAATAAGGGTAAATGAGGTCCGTGGTTAAATACTCTCCAATGTGGTTCATAATGAGCATGACCCTTGGTTATTTTGTGCAATCTGAAAAGGACTAGACCATCCCTTGGGTGTGGGAAAATTTCATCATTGATACATGTGTGTGTGTGTGTGTGTTTAGAAATCCAAGTTTCAATTTCAGTGGTGATGCAAAAAAACATTTTGCAAAGCTGGAGAAATAGAAAGAAATCCAAATGGAAAGCTCAAGCCTAGTAAAATACTCAAAACTATAGACATGCCTATTGCAATATGTTAACTAAGTAACACCATGATTTTGTCAATAAGAGAATATTGACAAAAGTCTAAATTRCAAGCTCAAAGATATGAAAACATTGTGYAGGTTGAAAKCTAAAAACTCAAGAAACACCAATTGGGACATGCATAATATGTCAAATAATTCTAATTTGCAAGACTTAAGTACAATAGGTTTTAATATTTATTGAATTGAACAAATAATTTATATGGAAAATTTATTTAGGCTAAATGCCTAATAAGCATGGAATTACATTTGAGGCTTGAACTTCACCATCTCAAATTCA
The DNA here is from genome assembly GCA_032191745.1 of Picea mariana. Classification (NCBI taxonomy): domain Eukaryota; kingdom Viridiplantae; phylum Streptophyta; class Pinopsida; order Pinales; family Pinaceae; genus Picea; species Picea mariana. Next base: position 6,491 of record JASDQU010102193.1, on the reverse strand, counting down.
AAAATGAAGGTCTAAAGGAAAGGTAAGGACCATTTAAGTGTGGCTACTCATCATTCAAATATTAATTAACCACCATTAGTAATGATATTTCATAAGGGAATTTCCAAAGATCCAAATTAGAATCTCAAGACCAAAACATCATTCATTTGGGCTTACCTAGAAATTTAAATTGCAAGCTTAGAACTTTAAATAACTATTTAACCATGGCCAAAAATCTAACTCGCAAGCTCAAAACTAAAACAACTCCATTTGTTCATGGCTAGATATCCAAATAACAAGCCCAAAATCAAAGCAACACTTATTTGGGCAACCTAAGAAATCCAAATAGCAAGCTCAATACTTTAAGAGATTTTCATTTGGACATGGCTAAAAATCTAAGCAGCATGTTAGGAACTTGGATGAT
>JASDQU010102192.1:167500-204432 GCA_032191745.1 Picea mariana | reverse complement strand
AATATTGACCTTTATTACATCCGAATACATTGATCTACCTATGTGCGGGTTAGGACCTTAATAGATTCCACCAATATCTTAATAATCCCATGGTGGGAAATAACGCCTCTGGGATGCTTCGATATCTGTGCGAGTGTCATCGTGGTCTATAAGGTCCTAAAAATAAAATATGGAATATTGATGGGTAATTTGTGTCTGAGGTGGTCCAAGAGCAAGATATGTTGAAGGTAAATAACCTTGTAGCGGCCTTCTTATGTGAAATATCATTGCACAAATATGGCCACCTCCTACCAAGGGTTTGGTAAATATTGTATTTTGAATCATGTGCCCTTATTTAACAGGGCCTCACTAGGCTCAAGAAACTATCGTAGGATTTTGGGCTTGGAGGTCTTTCTAAAGTACCACCTCTCACTTGTTTGTGGAAAGCTTGTATTTTTTTCCACTGTCTCTTCTATTAGTTCCACCCGGGTACCTGATACCATAGACTATTTTTCCCCAAAATTCAAAGAAAATTTCAGTGCAACTTTGTCGTCATACCCCTGCAAACATTGTACATATTTCATCAAGCCATCCCGGTGGAGAATTTGTGTAATATTCTCATAAGCTTCGAGTAGCAATGCTTCCTTTTATTCTTTGTGTATCAGGGAGCCTCCCATGGTCTCTCTTTTTCCAAACTCCGACTGGTTGTGATTGCAGAGGAGATGGTTGTTATTCAAGTGGGGGATTTTTGCTTATGGTAATAACATGGAGATTATGGAAATAATGTAGTGATTATGGAAATTATGAAGTGGGGTGGTGAGTAATTATGGAAAATGTGGCATTTAGAGATAATTCAATACATAATCTTTCAAAAAGCATGCACGTCTTGTCTCACCTAAAGTGATTATCCTTCATATGATTGTCATCTTGGTGGAGTTGTTGTGATGGAAATGGAGTCACATCAACGGGCTTATAATCCGAAAATGATCTCTTAATGACTATGGTTGAGTTATTTTTGCATGCATTTATTAACCATTTAAGAAGATGAATGAAAGAGGATGAATTTAATGAAGAAACATAGCATCCATAAGACAATATACAGATCTGAATATAAGCATGAATAACAACAAACCATAACAAAAGAAGTGATAACGGATTTCGGCACAAAATTGCCTACGTGTCTGGGCCTTTGTCTCAGTGGGGGAGGCTTCTTTATTAATTATTCAATGCTTGAAAATTACATAAAATGGACTCCATTCTAATCTCTCTGTGTTCTACTCGACCTAAAAAATACAATGCAACTGACGGCACTGAAAAAGGCTGAGTATAGCCTCTGGAAACGGCCTCCAAAGTTCTACTCCTCAACAACTCCCCTGCATAAAAATGTTTTTGGCTTTGCTTTGCTTCAGCATAAATCTACTCTGACTGTCCTCCATGACCTCAAACAAGCCTATTTTATATAGATCTAAATTTGGTTATCCTTCTCTAACTTCCTCCCAATATTTGGACTTAAAAAGAGTCCAATATCTCCCAATAATGGCCAAAATCTTCAATAACAGGCCAATAAATCATAAAAATCACTATAATAAAGTTTTTAAACCCGAAATAGTGCATAGACAGAGTGCAACCCCTTTTTGTAGGGCTTCTGGTCACAAGCAACGCACCATGTGGCCAAGCGCTTATCCTTAACACGCTGGCCCCCCGAATCTGGCACCCTCCATACCTGCTCCAGGTTACATGTATGACCCATATGGCCAAGTTCTAGAACCATGCGCTAACAACCAACCAAGGCACCGAGTCATATGGCTTAATCCCCGAAACCCTGGGATGTTACAACGGTCATATCCCCCGAATGTGGACAGGTGTTGTTACTTTGCGCTGGTGGTTATAACATGGCACCCGTGCCCCCTCCTTGTGGTCACACAATACAAAAAGAACCATGGGTTGGGGCTTATCCCTAGCCCCCTTCCACCCATATAAAAACAATGCACTTTAAATAAAATTAATTAGGCTTGTATAAATAAGAAACATGTGCGGAACAATGGTATTGGAGCCTTGTGAAAGCACTTTGTTTGGAGGAGAGGTTTCAGGTTCGATTCTGGTGGAGACCATAAATTATTGCACATAACAAATGAGCCAACCACAAGGTGCCACATGGCACCATTTAATTTTTCGGAGGATGCACCACTTGGCAACACGAGATTGGTCCATGTCACTACCCAGTCACCCTGTTGCCTATGCTACCACATGTCTCCTTACTGATGTCATCATGATGACGTCAGTCGAATGTCATGCTGAAATCATCATTGACTTTTTCCAGTTGACCTGTTGACTTTTTAGTTGTTTGGGAAAACGATCAGAGTGCGATAACTCTCACATACATCGTTCGTTTGAGAAAGTAAATATATGGTTGGAATCAGTGCGATGAGCCGGTTGCAATGGAATTGGTTTCATCTGATTCCAATAACTTTCATTTTTTATCCTTTTCTGGACCTGGAAGCCTCCTGGATCCGATTATGAATCAGCTTAGCCCAAATATCAGCACCAAAATTGCTTATTATATCCACTAGAAGTGCAATAATGGTGACACACATAAAGTGAAAGTTGCAAGTGAATTCGCAGCAACAGGAGTTGTAGCAACATAGCTGCGACACTAAGAGTTTCATCAATCAGTGTTGCAGCCTCAGTGGTGTAGATGAGAATTGCAGCTTCAGTAGTGTGGATGAAAGGTGTGGACGATAATTGCAGAATAAAGTAAAGTTGCAAGAGGATTTGCAGCAATGGAAGTTCTAGTAGCGCGATTTTTAGCAACAGAAGATGCAACGATTGGAATTTGTAACAAAAGGGATGAGAGGGAAGAGAGTTGCATAATGAATCAAAGATGCAAGTGAAATTGTGGAAAAGGGGGTCATAGTGAAGGGAGTTGTAGAAATGGACGTTGCATTTGCGAGGGTTGCAGCCATAGGAGTTGTAACAAAGGGATTTGTATTTTCTTCTTTTTTTAAGCATGCCTTACGCTGGCATAAGCTAATTTTCACAAAACATGCCCCCAGGAATGTCCCAAAGGATTTTCACACATGGGTTTATTATTATTATTATTATTATTATTATTATTATTATTATTATTATTTATTTTCTTAGGAGAAAACGAATCTCTCAGCAGGGGTTTTCCCCTTGGTTTACAATCTCAAGTTTATTTTCAAGCCATCCACTAGTGATCCTATTCAAAAAGGAATCCTTGGATAGGGTTTTATGATATAATTGAATCTTGTGTCCATTTTCCATTAGAGGATTTCTCATTTTGTCAATGATGCAAATTTTGATGGCTCCATTGTCATATACAGTATCAATATCATAAGGCCCAAACCATTGGGTGCAAAACTTCCCTTTGAAATCCTTGAAATTGGAGTCAAATAATAAGGCCCAGTCCCCAACTTTGAATTTCTTGTTCTTAATGAACTTGGCATGCCATTGAGATCTTTGATGTTGTATTATTGTTGTGCATTGTAGGGCATCTTGATGGAGTTCACATAGCTCATTGATCTAGAGGATTCTATGTTTTTGGGCTTCAACTAGGTCCATTCCAAGTTGTAGGGTTGTTCTAAGTGTCTGGGTATATGTTTCAATTGGCAGTAGTACTCTCTTTCCATACACCAATTCATATGGGGTGCAGCCAATAGTGGTTTTTCATATCGTCTGATAGGCCCATAGAAATTTAGGTAGTCTGTCGTCCCAATCCTTGAGGTGTAATCTGACGTTTTTGGTGATGATGGCCTCAAGGATGTTGTTTTTTTCCTTCTACATGTATGTTGGCCTACTGGTGATATGGTGTAGTAACCCTTTATTTGATCTTATATTTGTCCATCAAGTCTCTGACAAGCCTTGAAGTGAACTGTGTTCCTCCATCAATAACGATTTCTTGAGGTATCCTGAATCTGGTGAAGATTTATTCATGAATAAATATTACTATTGCTTGGTTTGTCGCAGGTGGGAGTGCTTTGGCTTCCATCTACTTTGTGATATAATCTATGCATACTGTGATGTAGGAATTATGATGGGAGGAAGGATTGATCAGCCCCACAAAGTCCAGGGCCCATTTATCAAAGGGTTCTAATACCAATTATGGTTGTAACAAAATCACGTCTTATTTCATCGTTCTTCCCATGCGCTAGCAACAATCCCACCTTTTTACATATTCCTTGGAATCTTTGAAGATAGTGGGCCAATAATACCCTTGGTGAAGTACCTTGTACCCAATCCTATTGTCTGCAAAGTGGCCTCCACATGAGTTTTCATGGCAGGATTTCAAGATCTCATGGATCTCATATTCTCACACACATCTTCTGATAATGAGATCCAATCCTTTGTGGATGAGGAAACTGTCGATCCATGAGAATCTCCAGCTTTGTTTGATGATCTTCTATCGCTCTTTTGGAGATAAATTGTGTGGTAGTCTACCAGCAACCAAGTAGTTAAAAATATGTGTGAACCAAGGAGAGTTAGTAGAACCCGGAAATAGGTTCTCATCGGGAAAATAATCTTCTACAAGTCGCTCATTTTCCTTATATGTGAGTCTTGAAATAAAATCATCCACTACATTATCTTTTCCTGGTGTTGACGCAGGTAAAATCGCCCTTTTCCAATAACAGGGGTTACCCCCGATAAGAATTCCCAATCAGACCTCTCATAATTTGGAGTAGGTAACCCATCTATATTCTGGCCCAGTAGTGCAAATTGGAGTTCCCACTAAATCCTCTGAAAGAGGGACAAGACCCTACAAAACTACCTTCATATTGTGACCATAACTTTTGACTCGGGTGTCCATTTTGCACGTTCTTTATACCATTGGAAAGGTATTTATGAGATATACAACTTTCTAGTTATATGATTCGAGAAATTCCTAACCAATTATCTACAATTTTAGGTATTAATATATAACACCTTGTCAACATCCCCAGGAGAACATAGCACCCCAACCATGAGCAGAAAATACAGGAATCGAACTCAGGGAAGTTTATGTGAAATATCAATTACTGAGTGTTTCAATTCTGAGTTGAAATGATTGGTTTTAATACATTATTTCAAGTTTACTGTGAGGTCACTAATGCATTTATTGGGGGTAACCCCTGCTATTAACAAAGGGTGATTTTACCCACGTCGGCACCTGGTTTATTCAAAATGGTTATATCATATTCTTGTAATAAAATAAACCATCTAGTGACTCTACCATTGGTTATAGGCTTGTTCATTAAATATTTTATGGCAGCATGGTTAGTATGCAATATTACTAGATATCATGTGATGTAATGCCGAAATTTATTAATTGCATGTACTACTGCAAGAAACTCTTTTTTTGTTACCATGTAGTTTAATTCTACGGGTGAAAGATTCTTGCTGACATAGTAGATTGCATATGGATCCTTTTCTTCCATTTGTCCTAGAACAACTCCAATAGCGGTGTCAGATGCGTCCGTGGAGATATGAAACATGAGGGACCAATAAAACCCTCTTAAAATAGGATCTTCTGACACTTTAGTTTTTATTTCGTCAAGTGCATGTTGGCATGTCTCTGTCCATGCAAACTCAAAATATTTTGTAAGAAAATCAAATAATGGACTAGCAATTTGTGAGAAATTTTCAATAAAGCAATGATAATAACAAGCATATCCTAAGAAGCTTCATACCTATTTTTGCAATGTTGGAGTTGGAGAGTTCAATATTACTTGTACTTTTTTTGGGTCCAATTGGATGCCTTTGGATGAGATGCAGTGTCCTAATACGATGCCATCAGTTAACATCATTGCAAATTTCTCATTGTTGAGGGCAATGTTTGACTCTTTCCACCTTATCAATGTTTTCTCTAGATTTGTCAATGCCTTGTCAATTTCTTCCCCATATGTTGTGAAATCATCCATATATATTTCTATGCATTCATGAATTAAATGAGAAAATGTACCAATGACAACTCTTTGAAAGGTGGCAGGGGCGTTCCATAACCCGAATGGTATAACACAATAGGAAATTGTCCTCCATGGACAAGTAAATGTTGTTTTGTCTTGATCTTCAAGTGTGAACTAGATCTGGTTATACCCACTGAATTCATCGAGGAAAGAAAAGTATTTATTCCCTGCTAATGTATCCAGGACCTGGTCAATGAACAAAAGTGGGAAATGGTCTTTGTTTGTTGATTTTTTTAGTTCTCCATAGTCCACACAAATTCTCCATTTTTCATTTTTATTTGGTACCATGACAAGAGGGGAGACCCACTGGATATCAGAAATTGGATAGATAAAGTTGGATGTGATCATTTTTTGTAGCTCCTCCTTGACTATGTCCTTCAGTGTCAGATTCATCCGACACTGGGGTTGGTGGATGGGTTTGGATCCTTCCTTAATGTATATGTGGTGTGTGCATACGTCAAGATGGATTCCCTTCATGTCAAAGTGATCCCAAGCAAAGGAATTATTATTTTTTTGTAACACTTTAACTAGTCACTCTTTTTGTTGTTCAGCCAGTCCCTAAGTGATCTTCAAGGTTTTCCCAAGGTTGATTTTTATGGTTTTTGTAGGGGACCCTTTGTCTTTTTCTGATGGATATTTGTGTTCTATGGGTGAGATGCTTATTGAGGCTAAGGAAGCTTGTATTTTTGGTTGTATAATATGCTCAATAATATGTGGGTTTGTTGAGGGAGAAGAAGATTCTATGAAATCATTGATTTCATCGTCGTATTTTTTATCTCTAATGGTTAAGTATTGATCTATGGAGAGGACTTGATGAGCTTCTCCTTCTTTGTCACTCTCTTCTCCACTAGCCCAGAGTGGTGTCTTGAGATCTATGATGGGTTTGGTGGGAGAATAGAGGGTTAATTGTTTTGTGGATGTCCCATGGGAGATGGTCATCTTTCCTAACCTACACTTGATGTAAGAATATGTGGTGGCCAACCAAGGCCTTCCCATGATTAAAGGATAACCTTCTAGAGAGGTTTTGGGTTATAGGACCATAAAGTCAGTGGGATATCCTCACGAATCTATGTATATCACTACATATTCTAAGATTCCCTCTGGTTTGATGGTTGATCTGTCAGATATTTGGAGTACGTTTGTGGTTTCCCTAAGGCATGTAATTCCTAAGGATTGCATATTATCACGTGTCATAATGTTAATGGCATCCCCAAGGTCAATTAATGTGTTACTAAAGAGTGTATTGTTGATCTGCACGTTAACTACTAGACTACCAGTGTCAGAGTATTTAGCTGCGAGAACTCCCCCCATCATTAAGTCTGACAGTTTTCCCATGAAATGGATGGTTTTGGGATCCTTTCATTTTCTACTGAGTTTCCTTAAAAAAAGTTCCCATACTTCTTTCAAATAGATGGGGACATTCTTAATGGGCATGAATAGCGGTATTTTCACACACACATTCATGAGTTCCTCCAAGAAGTCAAATGCAGGCTAAGTAAAATGTTTCTCTAGGTTCAATCTTTCTGGATAGGGTGGGTTTTGAATTTCAGGTTGGGATTCTTAGCTCTCAGAGGTTCCTGAGATTGTTTATGTTTTTATTCTTCATTTCAACATCCTCATTCAAATATTCAATATGAGTATGATATTTTTCCTTGGTTAATGTCTTCCTAGATAGAAGGTGAATATAATTGCAATCCAGGGAAGAGATGGAATAGGTCGGGTAGGTTGCATGTCCAAAATCTTGTGTTGGTTGACCTAGCATTTCATTATTAGGGTCAGGGATGGGTTGTGCAGGAATTTCTGGTTGAGGAGGGGATAATGTGAATGCCTAAATCTGGGGAGGGGTGAGAAGTTGCATGGGTGGTTGTGTCATGAGTAGTTGAGGGCCTCCTATAGTGGGATTTCTCCACCCATGTTTCCATAGTTGGTTTGGAGGAGGAGGAGCCACCCATTATTGTTTTGGAATGCCCTATTGTTGAGAATCATATTGCATGGAAGGGTTAGTCTAGCATGAATTGAAATATTGATATTGATCTTGAATCATACCTTAAGGTTTGGGTTTTCAAGGTCACTTCTGAGAGACAAAGCATAATTTCTCTGGTTCCTCAACTTTCTGATAAATAACCTTCATTCCTAGTAAGCATGGATAGTTGCAAGTAGCATGGATCTCGCTTCATATTATGTAAACCTTGATTTGATCCAATGGGCATTATTTCCATGGGTGCTTCATTTTTCACTTGGGGCAAAACATGGCCAAATACTGTTATGTCTCTTCCTTCTTATTCTTCATTTGTAGGGTATCCTATTGGGAGATTAGGGAAATAAGTATATTAGTAGTGAAGTCTTCTAGCATGTTCTTCATCTATGCTCTTGTAACTCCACCTCTAGTAGTATTTCCAGTTCTTGCCAGTATATATCTTGGTACTCTGCCTTTTTTTGAATTGCCTCTGGAATATTTATGACAAAGTTCTAAGATAGTATCATATTCTAACTGGGAGACATCTCCTCCACCGATCAAGTTGATAATTTCTATGCAAATATCTTATATTCCTCTTAGAAATAAGACGTGTCGTGTCTCGGAAGCCAAATATCCTTTCATTTCCCTTTGTATATTATAATTGAACCATTCGACATAATCCCCAAGGATCTAGTCTTCATGTTGCATCATTCTGAAGACTTCCTCCCTCCTTTCCTTATATTTACAGTAGTCTTGGTATTTTTCTAGAAATTTTTTCGTCATCTAGTCCCATGTGCAGATGTTGTCCCTACCAAGGCCCAAGAACCAATGCAATGCAACATCCTTAAGTGTGGCAGGGAAAAGTTTTAATTTCTGGGCATCTGACACATAGTCATAACTTCTGCAAAGTATGTCGAACTCAAAGAGGAAGGTGTTGGGATATTCTTCAGATAAACCATGAAAATTCAGCAAGGTTGAATGAGGGATGTTCTTCATTTTAGTTTCTTCATTCTATCCTCTAATCAGAAATCTGAAGGTAGAGGTTTATTCCTTAACAATTTCATGCGTCATTTCTCTCTGCGGGTTATCTTTCATTTTTAATGGTACTTCAGGAAAAATGAATTCCTCAGAGTGGTATTGTTCCTTGATCAACCCTTTTGAAAGAAAAACCTCTGAGTGCATATATCCTTGTATAGTCTCCGATTCTTGAGAAAAGGTCTCATGTCTTCTTTTGGAAATAGAACTTGTTGTAGGTGATATATAATTCAGGTGACTTTTCTCCTTTCCCTCATGGGATTGACTTGCATAGTTAGTTTTTTGGGGGTTCTTGGATGAACTAATAAATCTACCCTTTTTATATTTAACTCTATGCATAGAAAAAAGATTAGAAAAACATCTTATGAACTGCTGAAAGGAAATTGTATCACTAAATATAATGAAATGAAAAATCCACGCAAAAACAACTACTATTTTTAACAGTTCCCCAGCAACAGAGCCAAAAATGACGGACTTTTCAATTACTTCATTATTGATTTAGTAAGAAACTGAAGAGTTGTACATTTAATTATCAATATGGGGTCATATACCACTTACGAACTATAATGCACTATATATGCAAGTATAGTGTTGTAATTGCTACTAATTTGTAGTATTTTTTATGTCACTAATCGAGATTTTAAGATGCTTAATTAAGTCACCAATCTACACTACTTCTAGAATTGCAGGGAAATAAATGGCATGCTTGTAGGGAGAAGGAAATCACATTTGCAAAAGGTAAATCACACTTGTAGAAAGTAAATCACACTTGCAGAAAATAAATCTCTCGTGGAAAGTAAATCACACTTGCGAAAAATAAATCACTCTTGCGGAAAATAAATCACACTTGTGGAAAATAAATCACACTTGCAGAAAGTAAATCACGCTTGTGAAAAGTAAATCACACCTTGCGGAAAGTAATCACACTTGTCAAAAGAAAGATAATGCTAATATCTAATGGTGACTTGCTCAAGTATGATAATGATCTTGAATTGTTGTGACAGTTATGTATCCATACATTCAATGAAAATTTACAAAATCAATTGTAATATCAATCCCAAACTGTTGAGAAATAAAGCTGTCACAAATCTAAAAAGAAGAAGAATAGAGTAAAGTTGCAAGCGGAGTTGCAACAATGGAGCTACAACACAAAATTTACAAGGATGCAAGTTGCAACAAAGAGAGTTGTAGCAATGTTTGTGATTACAAACTTACAAAAATTGAATCAACATTGATTTGCAGCTTAATATTATGGAATCCACAACACAAATAAACTAGATATTAACCACACCTAGGTTGCAACTGACTGTCTAGGAAATCTGGAATTGTAGCAACATAAGGAGATAAACTAACTACAAAATCAAATGACCAACAACAAAATTGTAATCCTACTTTTAATGTACATGTAGAACCTTACTAAGGAGGGGTCCCTACTCCCTTAGACAAGGCATTGGGCTATGAAATCATAATCACACAAAAGCTTAGCACATCATCATCACGCGAACAAGAGAAAAAAAAATCATATTGTCGAAGTCTTGAATTTTACAATACAGTCGTATGTTATCACTAAAATCACCCTCTAATCTCAAGGAAAGTTGTGTTTTTATACAATACATTCAGTGTTTAAATAAAAACAAAGAGACAGATGGACAACCAAGAGAATCGGGTTGTTCGTCCGTTTACATTGGTATTGCCAATTTTTAGGAAAGATAAGGCATATGCTAACTTGGATCAGTTATGCGATGGTTGGTAGGAAAACTAATCTCTCCTTTTGTTGTCCACTTGCCTCTTATCACCTTTCTATGTGAGGGATGTTGAATTTCAGTTGTAGCGTTGACCGATGTGTTGGTAGACTTTGGCTTGGAGTTGCATCAATGGTATTGTACTCGAAGTTGCAGCAATTGTATCGGAGTTACAGCAGTTGTAGATGAGTTGTAGCACTTGTAGAGGAGTTGCAGCTCCCACAGGAAGTTGTAGCCACTATAATTGTTCCTGCATAGAAATGTAAGTGCAAGAAGGTAACGGTTTTCCTTAAGAAATATGTAAGAATAACATAAAAATGGCATACGAGAGAAGATTCATACCTATGTGAAAAAGTAAGGCATATTGGATGAGAAAGATATCAAAAGAGAGTGAACAGTGGAAAAATGGTAAGGAAAAAGGTATTGAATGGGTGTTGAAAGTGTGCCAATTTAGGAACCTATCACATGCCTATGGAAGGAATTAAAACTGAAGTATAGTATTCGATAGCCAAAGTTTCCAAAGGAGTTGTTTCGACAGATAACTTATTGAGGACCATAGTAAAGTGTTGATTAAAGTTACTCACTTTATCTTTATTTTCCATTTTTATAGCTCCTAATTATTTGTATAAAGTTGTTGGAGGTTTCTCATCCCCAAATTTTCCAACGAAATCATTTTCAAAGTCTTCCCAACCGGTTATAGAACCAGGAGAGAGGTTAAAGTACCATGTGGAAGCTTTATTTTGGAAATTGTAAGGGAAAAGTCTACAAACCACGTCTTCATAATGGATGAAAAGGAGACGAGTAGCTAAGAAGAAATAATTTATATGATCTTCTAGTGAGTTATATTTGGGTCAGGTCAAACTATTGTAATATATAAAAAATTTGCCAAAATGTTCCACTTTTTACAATATTTGTGAAAAACTTTCCAAGTCTCCCGATACCTAGAATATCTTATCTGACAAAGTATTCACCATTCATTGTTGTCCTTCATATTCAAAGTTTCCATATTACCTACTATTTGTTCTTCAATCCAAATAAAGCCTTTGTTTATGCTCATCAAAATCTTTATTCCAAATCCAAAACAATTATAATTCTAAGAGGCATATTTTATTTTTATTCAAACTATATTAAAGGGTATGAATAAAAATAAAATAATATAAAAGTTTTTTGTTTTAAGCATCTTTCAAAAGGATTTAAAAATAAGATCAATGACTATAATCTATTTCAGGCCCCCCAAGTGTATGAGATTTAATATGGGATATGGAAAACCACAATTTTTCTTTGTGATATGTGGCAGTTCATGAGTAATTTCATCCCCGGAAAAAAATTGTTGAGGATTGTCAACCTGGTAGATACGTGGAAGGTATGATAATTTATTTAACAAATATGCGTGGTTGGTAATAATAATAATAATAATAATCTATTTTTAAGGTCACAACCAAGCTAAACACCAAATTGGTGTATGAGACCTCCTCTGCCCAGCGATTTAACTGGTAAATTCTACAAAGGTATACATACCCTACCCCCTCTGGATTTTAACTTGTGACCTCTTAGGAGAAAACACATGTAGAAGGTACTTGGGGTTTAAATATTTTTCATTCATCAAATATCATGTTGTCTACTTTTGTCCATTTCACAAACATCCACAAGTATGTCACATTCCACATCAATACTCCCTTTTCTACCATGTTAAATAATTGGAAATTATCAATCATTTCCCATTGTTCATCAATTGTGAATGCAAATTTTCACATGCTATGCCAATGGTTTTGAGGGGATATTTTTTTACGAATATCTCCATGGATTGCACCACAAGCCTAACCTTGAGATGATTTTCATGGGCTTCAAATTTATGCAACATCAGGATGTTCGAAGGCCCTTCAACAATGAGAAATTGGATCTCGATTCCCCTTCCCCCAAAGGTACCATTTCAGTTTACCATAGGAAGAGTCGTGGCTTCCCCTAGCCAAACAAAGAAGAAGAGCGATGAATACAATAGAGCAATGCAGGGCGAAATGAAAAACCCCTTATGAATATCATCACGACCTAGGAAAGAATTAGACTCACATTACTCTCAATTTGATTGTGAGTTCGTAGCCTCAGAATGTTGAATACATTGGCATGCTTAAAGAGGAAAAGGGAGTGACTGTTATCTTGAATTTACAGCTGCAACTGATTATTTTGATTACCTCAAATGATTATTTGGCCAAGATATTTCACTAGATTTTCCCTACAAAACAATCCAATGGATACATTGTTGGTCATTATTCTTAGATTCTGAAACTTCAGTCAATTAGGTGTAGCTTGGATGGTTGTGAGGAATTATTGTTATCCTCCCCACCTGGGTTCAATTCCCATAATGACATGAATAAATATTACAATGAGTATGTTGTAATGGCTCGAGCCTATATGTATTGGAAAGTTGCCTTTGATTCAAAATTGAATAGAAAGGAAACTGGAAAAAGGAATTGTTTGGCATGTGCGTAGTGCACAAAGTGGGTTTTCCTAAATCTAATGGATTAGTACACCAATTCAAATCTAAGGTTAAGGAAACTTTGTTTCTTGATGACCCATTTAGGGAGTTCAAAGGAAATCCCTTTGGAAGAAAGGTGTGGTTGTGGTTCTGGTATTTTTTCCCCATACTTGAATGGGCTTCTAGCTATAATCTGAATTTGTTCTCCACATATACATGGTCTATATTGTATTTTTGTACTACCTCTAGTTTATTCCATGTTAGAGAGTTCAAGGGACCTCACAGTTGGGATTATTTCAGTAGCTTCTCTATTATTAGCAGTCATGATCAGAAAAGAAGTTTATCCAATCGCTGTCCTTGTCTTGTATTTGCAATTAGCTTTAGCTACAACATTCTTTGTTGGAGTTTTCCAGGCTTCTGTGGGTGTTCTCGGGCTTGAATTTATTATCGATTTTCTATATTAAGAAACCCTATTTGTATTCATGGTAGGGGAAGCAATTATAGTGTCTCTCTAGCAATTCAAAGGTATTCCTGATGATGTCACCCAGTTTTGTCTTGCACTAGTTCCTCTTTCATATTTTTAGTCACTGATATTTCTTTTAAAAGCATGGAGGAGTTCCATTGTAAGCAATGAATTTTATATGGCAAGAAAACTAGTTGGCACCCTGTTGGGCCCCAACAACCCACTTCTTTATTTTTAATCAAAATCTAGGGTCCCTTGAAATTTTATTTGGATTATTCATTTTTTCCCTTTGAATTGATTGGATTGGTATTGTTTTTCTTTGTTTCAAGTTTGGTTTGAGTTTATATTCTTTTCTTCTGTTTGGTTTGAGTTTCATGAAATTCAAATGCCATTATGTTTTTCTTTCTACAGAGTTTTGATGATGATGGACGAGCTTCATAATTTGGGAGTTTGTTATTACCTCTTCCTTATTGAATTTATCTACTATGAGAATGGATTGGTTAAAGACTTGGATTAATAACTATGATTTTATAGGAAGAACGTTTATTGCGACACGTTGTTTCTATGATATTTTTTCACCTTTGATCAATTTTGAATGAGGGAGAGACGGACATAGAAATCTTAATTTAAATGAAAACATTAATTTTTATCAATTGTTTACTTTTGTTTAAATTATGATTATGTTGTCGTATTTTTCCCATTAGAAATCATTTTCACAAAATCATTTGGTAGGTTTAATTAATTAAATTCTGTTGTGAGTTTGCATCTCATTTCAAAATAATAAAAAAATAAAAAATAAAAAAGAATTATCTATCATTTGTTTGATTTTGTGAAAACCCAAAATTAATATTTTTCTCCTTTCCATCAACTTGAAGCTTCTAGAATTTTAAGATCATATTTGAAAGGAAAATATAAAAAATATTTTTTTAGGACTTATAGTTAGTTTAAATTCATTTTAATTTTATTGTTCTAGATTTTGTTTTATTCACAATTTTTAGGTTATTAATTTGGTTTCTTTTTGTTTCACAATTTTCTATTATCAGTTATTTGGTATGGATATGATCATGGCTTGATTTTATTATCTAAATACGTTCAAGATAATTGATCCGAAAATAATATTGGATTGTTGCAAATAATTTATGAGCAACAACAAATAAGATTTGGAAATGCATTCAAGAACAGACAAACGATTTTGTGGGACTTGTTTCAGCCAAACCGTGAGGAATCTGAAGAAACGATTAAACACCCATCTCCAGAATGGACCCATTTAGCTCACAGGTGGGAATTTTCCCAAACAAATGCACGATTTCAGAGATATTTGTGTCTCTTTACGAGGAAGATTTCAAGTGGAGAAAATTATTAGTGACATCCAAACTGTTCATTCATGTAAGGTCTCTTCCAACAGAGCCTTATAAAACATAAATTTAACTAGAGAAATGTTATCCTAACATTTTAAACCATTCATTATTCAGCATAATTAAAATTTATGAGCATAATTAAAATTTATGACCAGATCATAATAAATTATATAAAGTAGCAGAATAATGAAAACACATACCTCTAACTGATGCTATTGCTATTCTCCAACTCTGCCTGATGCTCTGCCCAAAACCAACTAACCACCCAGACAGCTAGGAATAGAGCCTCTCTGGCTCCCTAGCTCCAGGATTCTGTAAGGATTCTTGGCCCCCGAGCCCAAAACTCCCATCAACAAGTGCCCCCCTTGTAACAGTCCTACAACAAGCTTCTTCAGCCAAAAACCAGTAATACAGTCTTCCAATCTCCCCAAAAATGCTCCAATACAGTCTTGCAATATGAAAATAATGCTCCCCCCAAAAGTCCTCTTTCCCGAGTGTTTTTCCCCCTCATATCCTCCTTTCCCCCCTTTCTCATCCACCGCCTTCTCCCTTCGTTAAGTTTCACCCACCTTATCCTTCCATTAAATTTCACCCACCTTATCCTTCCATTAAGTGTCAACCACATTATCCCCTTTTCATTAATGGGTCATCTATCGATTCAAAATAATAATTAAAAATTTATCAATATCTCCAACATAAAATCTAATAATTTATTAAACCAATATCCCTTAACCAATATTTAATTATGATAATTTAATTAATTAAACTAACATACATTAAACAAATATTAAATTAGGACAATTAATTACTTAATTAATTAACTAATATACATTAAACAATTATTAAATCAGGACAATTAATTACTTAATTAATTAACTAATATACATTAAACAATTATTAAATTAGGACAATTAATTAATTAATTAATTAATTAACTAATATACATTAAACAATTATTTAAAATTATGACAATTGATTAATTACTTAGGGTTGTTACATACACCCACCCTTCAGGAAACTTTGTCCCGAAGTTAAAGTATTTTATGATACAAGGGAAAAGACACATGGTTCACACATTCATATCCAATAACCAACATGATTAGTAAGTAAGTCAAGAAAACTCATACATACTAGTGTACATGTACAAGAAATGCATGTGTAGCTAGTACATACAAGTCTCGTGCATGTACTAATAACAATAAATATCACCCCTATAGTAATTTATGTATGCATCCAATCCAATCAACAAGACTATTCATTTTATAAAAGATAATAAACCAATGAAATGTTTGTGAATTCCCTTAATTAATATAATCTAGCTCAACAATTTTATTTAGACAATTGTGGTTTAGTTACGTAATTATGAATATTCATATATACACATTTTCTTTTCAGAAGGAAAAACAATAAATTCCACTATAAGACGAATCTCCATACACTCTCAACTATTTCTACTCATCCTTCCTCCCTAACTTACTTCCATCTTCCATTCCTATCCTTCCTTTGTTTGACTATCTTGGAGCATCAACTATATTGAACTAACTCCAAATAGAACTTGTAAGCGGAAGTGTCATTATCTTGAAAGATTCCCCAGCAGGCAACTGACAGTCATCATCACACGTCTAGGGGAGCATGAGCTAACACCGTCCTCCCATGACTCCAGGTTTCGAAGGATACATGGTGGGAAATGCCTCCACCCCTCCTAATAGGACTAGGGTCCACACCCTACAATGGAATATACAGTGGCACCGTGTTGCTGGGAGTTTTGTCATCGTTTATTCAGTTTTGGGCAGTCTCACCACCTGAAATCTTGCAATGGTCCACATATCATAGCAATGCATACAAACTAATATAATTTCACATACAAAGATTCATACCATATTGTTTCTCAGTTAGTGGTCATGACATCCACTTCCATTATCATTATCCCTTGGCTATTTCATAGCCCAATAACCTGCAGATTAGTCTGTGACACAAACTCATACATATCTATGCATTATCATCATGTAATTGCATACAACCATAATTTCAATTCAGTATCCGCGTACCAACAACTTTAACATCAAAGTTTTCAAGTTAGAAATAGATCTCATAATGTCCCATAATTTAATTAACGTCCCCCATTCATAGAATTATCATTTACATAATAGATTGCATTATATCCAACATCATTCAAATAGCATTTAAACCTTCATAGGATTCGCATTCACACAGTATATCACATTATATCCATCATCATCAATAACATTTAAACATTCATAGAATTTACATTCACATAGTAGATCACATCATATCCATCATCATCGATAACATTTAAACATTCATAAAATTTACATTCTCACAATATATCACATCATATCCATCATTCTTCAAATACATTTAAACATTCATAAAGGTTCATACGTCTTAAAAGTTCAAATGTATCATTTAATAGTTTCACTGTGAATAGAAAATAAAGGTGTTTAGGCCTCAGGTAATCCTAGTTGTCTAAGTCAAAAGGTGGCGTTACATACTCCCAACCTTCAAGAAACATATTCTCTAGGTGGTCAAAAAAGTGAGGGATAATCTCGTCGTAATGTCTTGGCATCCTCCCAAGTAGCAGATCCTGGACTAAACTTGTCCCATTGGACCTTAACTTGGTCTACCAGACGATTCCTGAGCTGTCGCACTCTACGGTCCAATATGCATAATGGTTCTACCGTGAGGGTTCCCGCGTCCGATACCTGCAATTCCTTCCAATTTAGTTTATGTGACTCATCAGCAACATAATGACGTAGAACAGATACATGAAAAACATTATGAGTTTTATGCAAGTGGGGTGGAAGTACGAGACGATAGGCAACAGGTCCAATTTTCTCTTGGATTTTGAACAATCCTATAAATCAAGGTGACAACTTTGTCCCCTTCTCGAACCGGATGGTACTCTTATTAGGCTTGATACGAATGAAAACTTGATCTCCCACTTTATAACTTCGATCAGTTCTGTGTGCATCCGCATAACTTTTTTGTCTATCCTGTGCTTCCTTTAGTCTCTGCCTAATCTGAATCACCTGTCCCTCCATCTCTTGAATCAATTCTGGCCCAATTGTTACTCGTTCTTCTAATCTTTCCCAACTTAATGGTGCTCTACATGGCCTTCCATACAGAGCTTCGTAGGGTGGCATTCCGATGGAGCTATGAAAACTATTATTGTAGGCGAACTCCACCAAAGGTAGGTACTTTTCCCAATGGATTTGATTATCCATAACATACATCCTAATCATGTCTTCCATAACCTAATTTACTGTCTTGTTTTTCCCATCTGTTTCAGGATGATAAGCTATGCTTAAGTTCAACTGAGTCCCCAACATTGACTGCAAACTTGTCCAAAACCTAGAAGTGAACCTGGAGTCCCTATCTGAAATGATCTTCTTAGGTATCCTGTGCAAATGGATGACCTCACTTACAAACACGTACCACATCAGTGACATCATAAGTGTCTCTAACCAGAATAAAATGAGCACTCTTGGTTAACTTATCAAATATCACAAGAATGGCATTGTGTCTATGAGATGTGAGCGGCAACCCCACAACAAAATCCATGGAAATGACTTCCCACTTGGACATAGGAACATCATGTGGTTGTAGGAGACCTGTCGGGTGATGGTGGTTGGCTTTCACTTGTTGACACTCTAGGCATTTGGCGATGAAATGGAATACATCGCACTTCATGCCTACCCAGAAGAAAATATTCCTCGTGTCTGCGTACATCTTCTTCACACCCGGATGCGCACAATAAAGTACTCTATGGGCTTCCTTTAGTATGATGCTTCGAATATCCCCCTCTTCAGGCATGTACATCCTTCCTCTATATCTCAATAGTCTGTCTACTTCCAAACTATATCCTTCATACTTTGGATCTAATTTCCTCCCACTCTGGAGGTTTGAGGTAACCTTTAAATAGAAACTGTCTCCAAGGAGTTGCGTCAACACACATTCCCTCAGATTGGCTTTTAAGGGTACCAAGGAGAAGACATGTGGTCTCCTACTCAAGGCATTTGCGGCCACATTTTCCTTTCCTTTGATGTATGAAATAACAAAATCATACTCACTCATAAACTCACTCCACTGCCTCTGCCTCACATTAAGATCCCTTTGAGTGAAGAGGTGTTTTAAACTTTGATGGTCCATTTTGAGCTCAAAGTTTCACCCTACTAGATAGTGCCTCTAAAATTTCAGAGCTAGCATTACAGCTGCCAACTCTAAATCATGAGTAGCGTAAAGTTCCTCATGTTTCTTCAACTTCCTTGATGCATAAGCTATAACTCCATCCTGCATTAGCACGGCCCCCAACCCTTGCTTCGAGACATCTGTGCAGACCTTGAAGTCCTTTTCCATATCCAGAACTCGTAGAATTGGTGCACTAGTTAGTAACCTTTTAAGCTCGATGAATGCACTATCACATTCTTCTTTCCATTCATATCTGACCCCCTTGCACTGCAAAGTGGTGATGGATTTCACTATTTTAGAGAACCCTTCCACACATCTCCAATAATAACCTACTAGCCCCATGAAGCTTCTTACCTCATGAGCATTTTTTGGCACTGGCCACTCCATAATGGCCTTTACCTTTTCTGGGTCCACAGAGATCCCTTCACCGGAAATGATATGACCTAAATAGTGAATTTCTTTCTGGAAGAAGGAACACTTCGACAACTTCCCATACAATTTTTTCTCTCTAAGGAAAGACAACACCACTCACAAGTGTTCCTCATGTTCTCTTTCATTCTTGGAATAGAAGAGGATATCATCTAGAAAGACTTGTACAAAGTCGTCTAGGTATTTCTGGAATACACCATTCATGAGGCTCATGAATACTTTTGGTGCATTGATCAATCCGAAAGGTACTACAGCGAACTCATAATGCCCAAACCGAGTTTGAAAGGTAGTTTTAGGAATATCGCCTTCCTTAATCCTTAACTAGTGATACCCTGATCGCAAATCAATTTTTGAGAATATTGTTGCTCCTTTCATCTGATCAAAGAGATCGTCTATCCGTGGCATTGGGTACCTATTTTTCACTATAGCATGGTTCAATTCCCTATAATCTATACACAGTCATAAGGAACCATCCTTCTTTTTCACAAAAATTACTGGTGCACCCCAAGGTGAGACACTAGGCCTTATTAGCCCTAAGTCGAGTAGCTCTTTCAACTACATCTGCAACTCACAAAGTTTTGGTGCTGTCATCTGATACAGAGTCTTGGAAATTGGTTCTTCACTAGGTTTTATCTCAATAGTAAAATCAAGCTCCCTCTCAGGAGGTAACCCTAGTAACTCATTCAGAAAAAACATCTTTAAACTCTAACAATACTGGGTACTAATCCAAGGAGGGTCCTTTCCTTTCACTCACTGCTTCCACTACATAAATTCGACACCCTTGTTGCATGCACCTCTTAACCTTCATAGTTGAGATAAAGCGTAGAGACACCTTTCTCCGTACACCCTGGATCTCTATTGGCCTTCCTTCGTTGTCAACACAAAGCACCCTTTTTGCGAAACAATCTACCATAGTTCGATGGGATTCTAACCAATCCATTCCAATGATTAGGTCATATGCTCCAAGAGTAGTGACGTATACCTTCAACCTGGTAGTACACACTCCCAGGTCTACTAGACAATTATCAACATTGGTCCTACTACTTGTTTTTCCCCCGAATCCATCTCGACTTGTTTAAAGTCATCGTGCTCGTAGGCTGCCAACCTACTCCTTTCTAATGTAGATGGTGAAATGAAACTATCTGTAGCACCAGAATCAAATAAAATTTTAACATTGATATGATTTAGCGTACCTGACGACTCCACCACCATGGATTGATGTTTTTCTTGGTGATTATTAACTGATGCATAAATCTAGTGGCTACCACTTGCTCTTCCCACCAGGGCCTTTCCTTCTCTATGCACAAATCTGGCTTGCAACTCTGGGCAGTCACGCTGGTAATGGGGTCCTCCACACCCCCAACATGTAACACGATATGGAACCTGCGCACTGCTCGGTGACAGTCTTTGAAATGAGTTCCTTCCCCTGGAACCCCTGCCCCTACTAGTTTCTTCCTGAGAAGGTCATGGACGTGCCTGGGTCGTTGGTGATGAGTGGGAGGATGCACTCATTGCCATTGAAATACCTGAGGAAATTGTCTTTGGCATGGCTCTATTACCATAAGGAGGTGTCCTAGAGCTCCCTCCCTTGGAGAAGGTCCTAAGGGCCTTCCCCACAAATCCAGGATGATGCGGAAAGGTCGATCTCGTACCTCCATTTAAGTTCATGTGTTCCTCTGCATAGCGTGCATTTTCACCGCTTTTGCTACTGAAGATGGTTTCCACATCTGCACCATGGCCCTTATCTTAGGGTTTAACCCATAGACAAAGCATTCTTCCTATTGTTGATCGTTATCCATGTATGAAACATATTTTACCAATTCTATGAACCTGATCTCGTACTCTTCCACGGTCCTATTTCCCTGTACTAGAGCATGAAATGCTCCCACCTATTGTTCCTCGTAGTAAGTTGGTAGATATTTCCTTCGGAACCTTTCCTCAAAATGTTCCCAAGAGACGGTGTCTGGGGTAAGGTGCAATTGCCTCTCTAGGTTGCCCCACCAATTCAAGGCACTGTCTCTCAACTGAAAAATCACTATCTTCACCTTTGAAGCGGATGCATAGTGTCTTAAGGCGAAACACCTTGTCATGCCTTCCAACCATGCCTCTGCACGTTCACTGGCATGCCCTCCGACAAAATCTAGAAGTTTGATCTTCTTCAGTTCTCTAGTGATGTCTTCGAGTGGAGGCCCTCCCCCTGAATCCCTCGATGCTTCAGGATTACCCGATCCAGATCATGGGGGCTCCACTTCGATCCCTGTTGGCTAACACCCCTTTAAAGTCTCATTAATGGCCTCCAAAGAATGCAGAATGAGGGCTAATTCAGGTGATGGTGGTGGTGGCATTGGCGGTCCCTGCGACGATGCCTCTCTGCCTCAATTTCCTCGAGTCCTAACCATCCTATATAATTGAATCTTCATCAACCAAAAGTTTGTCAGGGAGAGTCTAGGGCAGTTCATATTTTCGCAACTTGAACTTGAAAACAGAGTTAGGCATAAGTTCTTTTTTTTACTTGTCTATAAACAGACATTATTCTCTTTAGGGGAAGTGGCTAGGTCAAGGTTAAAGCTTCTAAGCTCAATGTCTTCGCCTAAGAAAATTATTGACTCTCTCGTCTGGTAGCTACGCTAGCACTGTACCATACTCGCCAAAGTGCATCAGATCCCTTATGTGGTGCTTTCTATTATACCTCCTATTCTACCCTAACTATTCCCCATAACAAGAATCAAACTCCCGCTACTCTACAAGGACTTTTAACCTTTATAAATTATAAAATTACACTATTACATTCATTAATCATAGGGATATATATATGATTAATAACATAGATTTCAAACCCACTATTAACATTAAAATTTTATAATGTTAATACGTTGTGCACATTATGCTCCCTTGTGGGCTTGGTGCTTGGCTTTGGCTTGGTGCTGGGATTTGACATTGATAATGTATTATGTGGAAGGTGCTTGGCTCGATGGTTGTGGACATGGAACTCAATGCTTGGTTAACTTGGATAATTGGAGATTATACTCCGGGATAATACTTTATTACTATTAATAATTTATTTATTTATATATATAATTTATTTTTTTAATTTTTTTAATTATTAATTTTTTTAACAAATTTTAAACAATTAAGATTTTAAACCTAATTTAAAAGAATTAATAATAAATAAATAAATTAGAATAAAATAATTAAATACAAATAAGAAAAAAAAAAAAAAAAATTAAAAATTTTACAATTAAAGTTGGGCATCATGGGTGCATGAGGCCCATGTGCCCACCTCCCCCATTTCCTGCCTACCCAAGCCAAATTAAATAAATAAAAGTAGAAAAAAATAATAATAATAAAATAAAACAATTACACAAACCCTAATAGGACCCAAGCCTCAATTTACTCCTACGTCCATCGGTGGCCTCTCTCTCATGGTTCCTCCTTCATTGTGCATTCTGGACCTGCGGGCTTCCTCGTGGATCCTCTTTGGTGGCTTGGCACTTGTCTCTATGCTACAGTCGACAATCGCCAACACAAGGAAAAAGGGAAGAGCCCACGGACCTGTTTGCCTTGCACTACGCCTTGTATTGATTCTTACAGTCGGGGCTTTTGGCGTGTTAGTAAAAGGGMTCTCCTGCAACGCTTGGGGCAATGGATATGAGGTAAAAACTGTGGCRCATCAAATGTTGGTTGAAAACAATTTTCAAACCCCCTCATCGACCTGCGTTACGTCTTGGCCCTTAAGAATTTCGGAGGACTCACCTAAAGGCGCTTGGGCTTGGCCATAAGGTAAACAGGTTGCCTCCTCGCGGAAGCCATGCGCGTAGGGTATGAAGCGTTGGCTTGTATGTTAAATTGGAGTTTGGCATATGGATTCGGTTTGTGGCTTGACTAGCCGGCCTTCAAAGTTTATTTTTTATTTTTTTTTATTTCCACTTGTTCCCATTCTTCCCTTGTAGCTACAACGTGTAAGTTTTTTTTTGTGTGTTTGTTTTGCAGGTTCATGGGGCAACACCCTTGAGGGCACAACCTTGGCTGCTAGGTCGACCTATCCCTTTTCGGTGCCTCTGCATCAACACCCTGACTCGTATCATTATCTCATGGAATAACTCAGCTTGGAGGAGGGCGAGGGTTTGAAGGTGTCTTACAGTTTCGTGTATTGTTCCGAAAGAGCAAGGTTCAAATCCCATCCGTGAGTTGCCAGTTTTCTTTTGAATTTTCGGGTTTGTCTATGTGCGAGGGAAGAAATTAAAGGGTTGGTTTCATGGCCTCATTTCTCTTTATTTTTTTTTTTGTTACAGGTTAATGCGCCCTCTCTCGTCATCTCATAACCAACCCTCTAGTGGGATCACAACCATGGGCATCATGGTAGGCACCTAGGGTTTACAAAGTTTTATTATATAACATACATAAAAAAAAACACATTAATAATTATATATAGACTATTTCTATTTTTGAGTGTTGAAAACACATTTCACACAATAATGATAAGAAACTTTTAATCTGGTAGATATATAATGCTTCTTTCTTTTTTTTTATCTGCAGGTGAAAGTTGTTACAAGTAAATAGGTGGTTTGGTGGCTGAAACCAGAGATGGGAGGATGAAATAGCTCCAGGAATCCTCCCTGCTACATCTTAAGCTATTTCATAATTCTTATTAGTGTTTTTAGGGCTTTTCAAGGGTTTATTAGTGGAAATTTCAGGGTTTTTTGGGTTTTTTCAAGTTTATTTCAAGGGTTTCTCAAGGTTATTTTCATTCATTTCATTTTTTTTTTGAACTGTTTCTAGTCCTAGGGTGATTTCGTTTTTAGGTTGTTTTCAAATTAGATGTCATGAACTGCAGAATGTGTTTTTTTCCAGGTAGTAGGGAACTCAGTTTTAATCTAGAAAATAAATTTCTGGGCTTTTCTCCAGTTTAAGAAACTCCCTATTTTTTGCTTCGTTAAACAATGATATATATATATATATATACATATACATATTTTGTAGGTAGGCCCTTAAGGCTCCAGTGTTTCCAACTGATGCTCTGATACAATGTGTAAGGTCTCTTCCAACAGAGCCTTATAAAACATAAATTTAACTAGAGAAATGATATCCTAACATTTTAAACCATTCATAACCATTCATTATTCAACATAATTAAAATTTATGAGTAGATCATAACAAATTACATAACACAGCAGAATAATGAAAACACATACCTCTAACTGATGCTATTGTTATTCTCCAACTCTGCCTGATGCTCAGCCCAAAACCGACTAACCACCCAACCAGCTAGGAACAGAGCCTCTCCGGCTCCGTAGCTCCAGGATTCCGTAAGGATTCCTGGCCCTCGAGCCCAAAACTCCCAGCAACAGGTGCCCCCCCTGTAACAGTCCTACAACAAGCTTCTCCAGCCAAAAACCAGTAATACAGTCTTCCAATCTCCCCAAAAATGCTCCAATACAGTCTTGCAATATGAAAATAATGCTCCCCCCAAAAGTTCCCTTTCCCAAGTGTTTTTCCCCCTCATATCCTCCTTTCCCCCCCCTTTCTCATCCACCGTCGTCTCCCTTCATTAAGTTTCACCCACCTTATCCTTCCATTAAATTCCATCCACCTTATCCTTCCATTAATTGTCAACCACATTATCCCCTTTTCATTAATGGGTCATCTACCGATTCAAAACAATAATTAAAAATTTATCAATATCTCCAACATAAAATCTAATAATTTATTAAACCAATATTTAATTATGATAATTTAATTAATTAAACTAATATACATTAAACAAATATTAAATCAGGACAATTAATTACTTAATTAATTAACTAATATACATTAAACAATTATTAAATCATGACATTTAATTACTTAATTAATTAACTAATATACATTAAACAATTATTAAATGGGCAATTAATTAATTAATTAATTGATTAATATACATTAAACAATTATTTAAAATTATGACAATTGATTAAGTACTTAGGGTTGTTACAATTCATTGCATAAACATATGAGAAAGTTCAAAGCCAAGGGGATCCAAGAAATTAAGAGGAGGATTTTTATTCTTTATTTTTTGTACATTATATCTTTTGTAAACTTTTTTCTTTTCAAATGGAGTAACGGATGGTTGGAATCTTTGGGAGAATGGACAAGTATTTTCAAAGAAGAATATGGAATTCCAAGTTGTTTAATGGATTTTGTCCTGTGAGTAAAATGGTTTTGTTTTCATTATAATATCGTCATATTCTTTGAGTAATTGATTATGCATTGATTTAAATTAGCTTTAGTCTGTTTTATCAATACATGGTTAATTGCTATCATTTATGTATTATTATTTTTTTTTAATCTTTAAGAGTCTATAATCCCAAAAAATCCTTTTGGACCTTATGATGAACTTATTATACTGAAGCTATATGGAATACAATTTACTCTTTGGCTTTTGTCCTTTTGTAGATTGTGCAATGTTAATATTGTTTCTCATATAATTTCTGAATATGAAACTTTATTTGTATTGAACTAGCTTTAGATTGTTCTGCATATAAATTTTCATGTTATGTTTTCATTTATATGGTTCATTATATTTTGGTTACTTTAATATCTGTGGTTGATCATCTATTCAAGTGTTTTGAGTTTACATCTGATACTAGATAGCTGGTAACACCATTTACTGAGGATTGGAATTTCTTTCATTTTCAATTATTTGGATATTCTAAAGTCACATGATATATAATCGTTTGTCTTTCTGTCATCATAAACTCATTCTGGAATATAAAAGACTTCTTTGAGTTTCTTCAGGAAGTATTATGTTTTCCTTTTTCATAGTTTTACACTTGACACGGGTTAAGAGGAGCTTATACAAATACAGAGAGATGAATCTAGCTTAGTACTGTTGATCAACATCAGGTTAGTTAGTTTATATTTTATTTAATTTGTTTATTTGTGAATGAATAATGATTGCATCATTTAAACGTTAAATGATTTTACCATTATCGTTTTATCATTTACAATCTTATTCAATCATTTTTTATTAGTTTGTCATTTATAGTACAAAGATAGTTTCTTTTATTTTCTTATTTTTATCCATTAGTTGAAAACAATTATTTTCACAAGGCTTTGCTTAAACCTTGTAAATTGTATATAGCTATTGTACATAAACATTGTTAGTTAAGCATTTGTGATTAATGTATTAATTGTTAGCATTGTAGCTTTAGATTAGTTTATTTCCTTTCATAGTTTTTAGGACCCTAGTTGGATAACGAAGCCATTAAACCTGTCAGGTTAGATGTCATGGGTGGTTGTTCAATTTTCATTATTGGTTCTAAGGCTATAAACAATGCCAATATTGTTGTTGATTGGTTAGAAGAAACATTTCTGGAATTAGTTAATTCTTCCAATGATTTAGCAGCAGAAAAGAAGCAATATTTCTGGAATTAGTTAATTATGCCAATGATCTAGTAGTAGAAAGAAGTGCATCACTAGGCATAACGGTTCGTACCTATGCTTCATTCAATTATTTTGTTTCATTACAGGGACATATTTCTATAATGTTAGGAAGCAATGCATATGCATAGGTTTCCATCAGCAAAGATAACGTATGCAAGAGTTGACCAAAAGTGACAACAAAAGACTCTCAAATGTAGGATAGATGGGTGGTAGAATATCTAGCAAATAAAAGGATATGGATAACAAATAGTAAAAAAAAATCCTCCAATTTTGGGGTGAAAAGGTGGACAACTCACCTCATAAGTATCGAACCTTTTCAAATGATTATGATCTTCATTTATTTGTTTAGCAAACAGATCCAATTTTCCGGGCAGTAGTTGAGCATGTGAGAGATATAAAAGAAGCATCTTGAGAACATTAGAGGAGGTGACCAGGTTAGTGGATTTTGGTAGGACAGAGGACGGTATCTTTCATAGTAATGATCCCATAGGTCCATTCTCTTGTAATTTTTTCAATCAAAGAATGCATCTTTTGGATTCACTACTCATTTCCAACAGAGCCTTGTGTTGTCTTTCTATTTTTAGTATTAAGATTCTCAAATTTTCATAATTGTTATTTTCTTTCAATTTCATAATTTGTAGTAAGATTGATCAACTTGTATACAATAATTTGGTATGACCACCACTGATGTTTTGTATGTTTTTATTGATTTGATGATGTTGTCATATTCAGTAGAAACATAATTTATTTAATTGTTATTGTGTTGGTCATAATTTATGCACAGCCATGCACTTATCCTTTGTCGGATTCATTGTCTAATGCCCAGTAAAATCATCCTTTCTTCATCCTAGGCTTACATGGACTTCCTTACTCATTGTTAGGCTTGAGATATATTGTTCTTCTCCATTTCCTCCACCTATCATTACCAGATATTGTACTTTGTTGAATGAGACTCCATGCCCAATGGATTAGGCCTTTGATTTGAGCAATTTATAGCCTTTACTCTAGTTAGGCACCTATTGGACAAGAAGTTTTGGAATACACTTTTGAGAAAAATCGTAAGTACAGAAGAAGTGAACAGAAGAGAAGAAGAGGAAGGACGAGGAAGTGTGCAGTTGGGATGCATCAAGAAGGACAACGCGCAGTAGACAGAATAAGATAGAGAATAAAGCAAGAAGAAGAATAAAGCAGGAGAAAAAAGAGGATAAAAAGAAAATATGATAGCTTGACATTCTAAATATGCAAGGATGTGCAAAAGAAGCAGGCAGATGGAAAAGAAAAGGAAAGCAGCTAAAAAAACAGTTAATTGAATTAGCCATGCAATGTAATGGGTTTTGGGGATGAACCAAGTAGGGTTTTAAGCCCTATATTTTATGTATAAATATGTAACGGGTTGGTATATTAGGGGTTCCAGTCTATGATATGTATTGAGGGTCTTGTCGTGTTATGTTCTGTTGAGGTCTGTTCGTTTCATGTTATTGTTTGGTTTTAGTCTGTAATAAAGAGGAATATGTATTTGAATGTAAGGGATGATGCAGAGAGAGAGAGAGAGAGAGGTTTTCACTATAGAGCGGCTAGACTAGGAGAAAAAGGAATATGTCTATAATACATCTATGTAAGCACAATGTGCAAGCCTGAAGCATTGAACGAAAGCATAATAAAGAAGCCAGTCATTGTCGATGTAGCCCAGATTTAGGTGAACCACATTAAATGTTGTGTTGTATGTATTCTATGTGATTTGTTATGAATTCATGGTTTCACAATAGATTAGATTTATATTATGGATGATCTTTGTGCAAATAATCATGATTGTCACAACAGTAAGTTTATGTTATAATATGGAGGATATTGATAATATGAACCTGAATGATTAAGTAAGTTAATATAGAATAAGGATGGATTTTCATGCACGTAAATAATAAGGAAGAGTGAACCGAATGATTGCCTCCCATTCCCTTATTACTACAGAAGCCTGGTTCTTGTAGTCACAATAGATTCCTCGGGTGAGACTTCATGTGCGCAAGCAAGTGATGTCGAAAGGGATGGTGTCTGGTGTGTTTTTTTGGTCAAATATGAATCAAACCTAGGGTCTTACAAATCGTGCACATCACCAACAAATGGTTTTGTTGTCGGGACCCAGAAATTGCGATTAAGGAGATGTTTTGGAGGCCAACTAAGAAAGAGATCTGAGAATGGTTGGAAAGGAAGGAATGGGAGTTTTCTCGATAGGAGCACAGAAATCCTCGGATGAGTGACAAGAAATGGATGCAAAGGTATGTGTACAGAGATCTGCATTAAATTTTCTTTGGTAAATTTCCAATTATTATGACTGAATGGCTAGAAAGACTAGTGGAGAAAACTAGAAGGTACAGAGCTACAGCATCAAGGAATTGGACTCCTGCATTGGTAAGACAACTAAATTATGTAAGTAACCCAACTACTCCTGCATTTGATTTTTGGTTGGATATCATACTAGAAGGATATATCACAGAGTTTGACATAGTTTGTATCCAATCATACAGTGTCGCATAAAGAGACTTTTTCAAAGGTCCATGTGGGAGGTTCTTGAAATCATTAGGTATGTGGATAAATATGTTGTTGTGTGATAAGTGCTTGATGATAATGGAATTTGACTGCGAAGGGGCTTCATGCACATAGGGGAACTAGGGGATGAGAAGAGGATCGTCTAAGAGAATGAAAGAAGCGATGAAAAAGGAAAAGAGGGATTGAGAATGCAAGAAGAAGGCATACCAGAAGAAGAATACGAGTTTGGAGAGTTATGCAAAGGAAGGAGGTACAAGAGGAAAAATACTAGGGATGAGAAAGGAGAGTCATGCAGTGAGCCAAAGGGGAGAGAACCTTACGCACTAGTTTGAATCATGGAGATACCATATATAGGAGGAGAAGAAGAGGAGTTCCATTCCATTATAGTAATAGAAGAACTAGTAAGTCCTACCTAGAAAGGATCCTTTGTTGAATACACAACCTCATGTGCATCACCACAATCAGAAATATCAGTTGAAGACTTGTCAAAACTAATTGTAGTTATCCAGGGAGGATCGAGTAGTAGAAATCAGAGTAGTGAAAGTAGTGCACAAAGTCATAATCATAATTAGAATCAACTGGAATCACCAGCCAAAGGGAATACACAAACAAACATGGCAGGGGTAGGCAACACCCTTAGATTGCCTGAGTTCCAGGGAGTTGGGTCAGAGTAATCGGAACAACAATTGTTTGTTTTCAAGACAATTTGGGCTGCTAAGAACGTACAAGATGAGGTTGTGAATATTGCATTGTTAGCAACAACATTTAGAGGTCATGCGCTAGTATGGTATATGAAGTTGCATAGCATCACGCCTACATGACAGGCTAGGACTTTGGTAGAGATTAAGCAAGCCCTATTAAAGGAGTTCAATAAGACAAAGTTGAAGTCACGGTACATTACAGAACTAAAGGAGATTAAACAGGTACAAATGGAGTCAGTATGGGATTTCGACCAGAGGTTTAAGGATGTGATGGGTACATTGACTTTCTAGATCCTAGATCAACAACATTAAGAATTGTTTATTGCAGGGCTTCTAACACACATTTGTATACCATTGATCCAACAGAATCTTGTGTCACATCCCAAGGCGCTAGAAATTGCAATGAAATTGGAATCATCCCCAGTAGGAGATAGTGGAGGAATGGCACAATTTCAGACGTAGTTGGTTGCATTGATGATTCAACTAGCAAAACTAACAAAGGGAAAGGAGAAACATGAGCAAGTCTGGTGTACAAAATTTAGTACTAAAGGCCACCACAAGGATGAATTCCCATCATTTTCACAGTATTTGGCAACAGGAGTGTCAAATACATTACCAGGAGGAGGATATTGTAAGATATGTAAGAAATGAGGCCATCACCCAACTGAGTGTTCATTGCTAAAGAAATATCAGAGTACCCCAAGGAACTTGTTCTGCAACTTTTGCAAGTCGGTGGGACATGAAGAGAAGGATTTTTGCACATTTTACTTAATGAGGGACGCACATCAGATATGTACATGAGTCAAGAGGATAATGTTGCAGCAGAAGGGGCTGGTCCAAAATAATACTCAAATATGCTTCAATCCATAGAACATAGGAAACTTTGGCAGAGGCCCAAGTAGAGGGAATTTTGGTAGAGTAGGAAGAGGATAAATTATATGTTATAACTGTAATCAACATAGACACTTGGCCAAAAACTGTCAGAATCTGTGTACAACATGCAAAAACTATAGAGCACTAGATCATGCGATAGAAGAATGTCCCTGACTAGTTGCGAAATGGCATGCCAGAGGAAACCAAAACTAGAATCCCAACCCAAATGTGTAGAAAAYATCGTTCGAAAGATGGAACAAAGGACCAAGAATAGAAGTTGTCACGCGCGGAGGAGCTAGAACAAGGGTTGATATGACGAATGAAGGAAAGCAGACTRAACAGTGGGTAAGGAAGTTAGCAAGTCCTATGCCAYCCTTTGATCCTCAACAAGAAAATGAGACATATCATAGAGAAATAAAATAAGTACTAGGATTGGATTGGGGAGCATCAACATCAGGTTCACCTCATGTAGAAGATCACGTTGTGCCAGAGAAACCGACTGGAAAGGTAAGCATGCTAACAGAATTCCTGAAAAATTGTGTAGAGCTAATGAAGGATGAAACTATGTTGAGTAAACTATATGACATGATTTCTCATTGCACATGAGGAAGGGAAACTCATGTCACACAAAGGATGGTAAACCAGGTATTGCGCAAGAAGAGGACCAACGAAATTCACATTCAGTGCATAGATTGAGGAGTATGATGTGGGTAATGTTATCCTAGACTTGGGATATGATGTGAATGGTTTACCTAAGAAGACATGGGATTTGATGGGAAAAACCAAGCTATTATGGTCTACTATTTAGCTAAGGCTTGTGAATCAACACAAAATAGTATTGATTGGTCATTTGATAGGAGTACATGTGAACATAGATGGGGTGCGCAGTGTGGAAGACTTTGAGGTAATTGAGATCATGGATGATATTCAACCATATTCAACATAGATGGGACTAGAATGGGATTTTGATAACCAAGGGATCATCAACTTGAAGAGGAGGGAGATGATATTTGAAATTGGAGATTTGAAATTTATTGCACCTGTAGCATCCCCAACATCCAACTGGGATATGCCACATAAATGTTTTGAACTGTATACAAAATCAAAACATATACACACATAAACTCTTGCGTAAATATGTATATAAAACTTAAAATAGACAAATACATTTTGTATATGCACATATTCATACAAAATAATAATAAGAATACACATGCAACACACATAGGAAAAACCCATAAAAATAAACGCATACATAATAATGTCGCATGTAATTTAACATGCAATTGACACTCATCTTGGTAAAAATATCACCAACTACGTACAGGCTTTCCACGTTCCTCCCATCCTTAGACCACACTACTCAAAACGCTCAGCAGTGGGTCACCCCCGAGCTGAGACTAAACTCCACCTAGGTAAAGGGATTCCTAACTAGGCTGATGTATATCAGACAATAAGAAAAACTTCGTCATAGGTGCCAACTCAAACTAACATCCTAGAGTCCTTCATTCCCCACATGCATGTTCCACCCTAGGAAGTGTGCCCCTTCTCTACTCAAAAGTCCTTCGGTTGCCCCACTTCCTTTCTGGGGCTTCAGCAACAGGCCGACAGGAAGTCTCTGAGCCTTGTAGCTACAGTTTATCACCTTCGGAATCAATTCCTAACAATTCTCTCACCTAGAGAGAAATTCTCATGGGCTTGACAACCTGCCTCTTCAATCTCCCATGGGCCTAACAACCCACCTCTTCATCCCATCTCCTAAGCTAACCAGGTGCAGGTATAAGTACTGGTATGGGTATGGGTATAGGTACAGGTACAATGACAGGAAATTATAGATGACAGTTGAATAAGTGAGTCAATTATGATGGAATGATGGAAAAATGAACTAAGTCCAAACTATATGTATGCATGTTCCCAACTTGACACTTGTCATGTTGAGAACTACTTTGTCCCACTTGTCCCCATCCTTAGAACTTAGGATAAAATAATTATCCATACTTTATACTTTAAGGAATATTAATATAATATTCATTTTTGGCTTAAGCTCCCTAGATTATCCCCTTATCCTTAAATTTTAGGCCCCTTTCCTAACTAGTGTAGTTTAGTCCCCCATACTCTTTTATCATGGTCGGTCTACACGCAGTGATGTATTATATCAATGATAAGACATATACAAAAATAGGCTCATTGGCCTTTAGCATCTAGGCTCTCTGGCCTAATTCAACACATAAGCCTACTAGCTTATAATAATTGGCTCACCAACCTATAAAACACAACATATACACCAAGGATATCTAGACTCAAAATCACGCACACTTAAGTTTGCTACGCGTGGTATCCTGGAATGTGCACACTTCATCATTTTATTGTGCAGTACATGTGCACGCTATACCATGGAAGGTGCATGCAAAATTATATCAACAGGTCACCAGCTTAAGTACATTTGTACTTACAATTACAGTTTGGGTTCGACCTAGGGGTATTACAACACCCTTGGTGTTAAGTACCTGAATAGATATGCAAATATACTTCAACAATAAACCAATAATAAACACCAAGCCATACACCAAAATAATGAACACAAGAAATAGTCAAAACCCTTGAGGTAGGGTAACACCATATATTAATCCTTAAGGAAGGATAACACTCCTCAAGAAATGCTTGATACATTCACAATATTCTTCACTATGTTTCATTACATTGCTTACACCTCTTTATATAGCTCTCTCTATCTCCTAGGAACTTCTAGAGAGCCTTCTCACATTTATTACATCTAACTACCATAGTGGGCCTTTATTAATATAGTGGACCTAGTCCACCTTACATTGAATGACCACATTCTTATATATTAAATGACTTCCACTAATAATACATAAACACATTCCCATTGGGTACCTCCCTAGGTACCCCATATTACCTCCCTAAGTACACTACATTCCATCCCCCTTCACAGGTTGCGTCCTCGAAACATGAGAAGAAACCATACAATATGATCGATAAGCAATGTATCCAACTGGTACCAAGTACGTTCATCCATCCATCCCAATGGAAGTTGAACATTATTTCCATCTGTTGTCTTGCCACCCTGATATTTATTTTCATTATGTTGGTGTTTCCATGGGATTAGTTCTCTAGCATGATGTCTTCATGTAGTTATAGTATGCCTCCATGCACCTCTTGATCGGTTTCCTTTCTGGTTCCCTACTGGTGCATAAATTTGTTCATGCACATGCCCTTGCCTTGATGATTTTTGTTCCTCTATATGATGTGGATGGTGATATACAACAATTGTAGGAATCTGTTATTTTTTCTTCAAATCTGCAACACTTTGTGCCTTTGAGTCAATGGCCTCCTTAGCTTCCTGATTATGGTGGTTTTGTTTCATCTCCTTCTGTAGAATTTGCCTCTTATTCAACTTTAGACTCGGCAATAACTTCTTTGTTAGCCTCCATGGGCCCATCTTTCTTACTAAGAGACGCATCTTGGAATGTGATTTTATTTTTCTTGTACCAAATCTTTATAAACTTCTTTTTCATATTAATATTAATTGTACCAACTGATTCCATCCAAGGATAGCCCAAAACAATATCTTCATCATCCATATATATAGCATGAAAATCAGAATGAAACACATATTTGTCCATGGTGATCTTCAAATCTTTTAAAATTTGAACATTTTCACCCTCAACCTATGTGTTGTGAATATTCTTTGTAGGAACTTGCAAATCTATTAACCAACTGAATGTTGATAAAATTTTGTTGGCAACTAGGGTTAATAGAAACAATGACATTTTCTTTATGAATACAACCATGAACTTGTAATATGGATTTTCCACAGGAAAATAAACTCTTGGTGATGTCTTTATCCTTACTCTTTGTATGAGATCACTTGTTGATCCAGGGGATCAAATTTTGCTCAAAATTCAAAGTGCTCGGAATCACTTCAAATTGAATAGGAGCATAGGTCTCATCATCACGAACCCAACGCAACTCGTTTGGGTTCAAACAGACGTTGGATGAGAGAGATATCGCATTCTGTCCAAAACGACAAACAGGCAAAAAAATGTGTTGATTGTACAGTTCGTACAGATACTAATGTGGCAGACCGTACGACACATGGCAGGGATGTATGACACATGGTAGGAAACCATGTGGACAATTGGCAGTGAATGGGATGATGACACATGGCATTATCAAGGTGAATGGTTTGGTGCCACGTGGCCTAGACATGGGCTGCCACATGGCACCCTGTTATTGGTTGGTTGTATAAAATTTATTTGGAGTCCACCGAACTCAACCCCGTGACCTCCACCCGCATGCAAAGTCTTTTCAAAGTCCACCAACCAATGCGCCATAACATATTGCTTATTATATATATGGTGCAGATTGTATTTAAGTTTGAATGTTTTCAAATTGGCGCGGGGGTCAAGCTGGGGCTTAGCCCCAGCCCACGGTTATATTGTTTATGTTATATGACCACCGGTGTAAACCTATGTGTGCACATAGTTCAAAATTTAACCCCCAGTCGTATACATTGCAATATGACCATGGGGCACGCGGCAATATTTTGATCATAGCCCTTTTTTATATAAGCCCGATCACATGTGTTTGCGCATGGAACCACCAGCGCGCCGACCGTTGTCATTTGAATTGGGCTTGGCCCCTTTTGTATGTGTGCGAGGTCATGTGGTGGCCATATGCCCGTGGGCCTTGGCGGTTAAGGGCCAGTGCATAACCGTTCTACAGTTTGTACCGGTTGTGCGGTTGCACCCAGTGCTGAGTTTTAACGCATAAAAGTGTGTGTGGGATAGGTTGAGGAAACAAAGGGTGCATTTTGGCAATCCAGAGACAACAAGTTTGAAGGGTAACTTCCAGGAAGCCTATCTTCTTCAATTTTTGGCCAAACGAGGTGCCGAAAAGGCCCAGCTAGGGGTTTTTGGACGTTCTGAAGCCATTGGAGCCATCTATTTGGCATTTTGAGCATTTTAAAGCACATATTTGAGAACTTTGAACAAATAATACAAAACATCCATTGGAAGCTGGACCAAGAGATGTAGCCCAAGAGAGGGGTGAACTCCTTTATCATTTGTTGTGTTATGTGTTTTTTGTTCACTGTTTATTGTTGCTGTTTATATGCATCTTGAATGAGTAATTTATATAAAAGTTGTGTTGCAAAGTTGATCCATTTTCATTTTAACACATGAATTAAATCTTGCAAATAATTTCAAGAATACAAGTCTTCTTCATTTTTAGATCAAGTTGGTATCAGAGCATAGGTTTTTGAAGACTTGATTATTTGCAAGTGTTTGTTTTCTGATGCTCACAAGGTTGAAACTCACAAGAGGAGAAGGTCAACTTGTAGAGCCAAGTTCTCATACTTCGAGAAGGAAGATTATATCATCACCGCAAGTTTCAAGGAGGCATTCACCAAGTATGGATCATGAAGAGAGTCATGAACATATTCCTATAGAAGATGAAGATCTTAGAAAAGCTGTCATGGAAATGAGATAAATGATGAAAATTTTGATGGAAAGGAATACAAGGTTGCAAGGTGAAGGCTCCAACCCTTCAAAGCACAAGGGAGACAGTGGTGATAAAACTCCAAATGGAAGTGGAGGGAATGGTGCTTCTCCACCACCCTCACCTCCATCTTCTTCTTCTTCTTCTACCAGTTCAAGACCTCTTCCAAATTCTCCAAAAGGACATGGTAAAACTCCTTCACAAATTCCTTTGTTAAAGCTTGATATTAAATTCGAATTGCCAATGTACAATGGAGAGGTAAATGCT
>JASDQU010102192.1:139942-154271 GCA_032191745.1 Picea mariana | reverse complement strand
TCACTGGATATCTTTTGTTGTTCTCTATATCTCTGTGTTACTGTATTCAATCTGTTATTCCTTTCGTTCCGTTCATAAATCTGGATCATCCATATCCAGTGGGAAAGTTAGAATTTTATGT
The DNA here is from genome assembly GCA_032191745.1 of Picea mariana. Classification (NCBI taxonomy): domain Eukaryota; kingdom Viridiplantae; phylum Streptophyta; class Pinopsida; order Pinales; family Pinaceae; genus Picea; species Picea mariana. The sequence continues at coordinate 154,150 of JASDQU010102192.1, read as the reverse complement.
TGAAATTGGCTTTCAAACTTGCCTCAATGTATATGGAATTTATGTGGTCATATTATCGGTCTATGCTTCAAACAAAAACAACCAACCACAACAACAAGTTCATGCACATTTATTCACATAGTACTTAATGATTTATAACTCGAGAAAAATTAAGTGTTGGTAAAACAAAATCCTAGATATAGTAAGAAATTTGCCTTATTACAATGCTTAGAAACCACCTCACTTCTACTTATGGATCTTGGGCTCTTAGCAAGTTACTTTATAGTCTTAACAATTTTTTTACATGTTTTGGAGTCTTCCTAGAACAAACACCACCGGGTGACTTGTTTGACTATCCCTTTTACAAGATACTTCTCATTGATTCCTTCACAAGTCTAGCTCACCAATGGTTGTTTGATTTGGATCTACTTAAGCTCACGTGGGCTTTGCTCAAACTTCCATTGGCTCTAGTCCCATGTTATATAAGAATCTTCTCAACTTGCACTATTACAAGATTAACATTGTCGATATCTTCGCAATGGTATTGTAATGGCTCGATATACTAAGGAAAATACATAAAGAAATTACCTAATTAAAATCAATTAAAATAACCATTAATTTCTGACATAAAGAAACTTCAATAGTAATTGCTTCACTCATAGGGGTAGTGAGAGGTGAGGAAGTTACCTGTAATGAAGAACCCAACATACCAGTAATTTGGTGACTTTAGAAACGTAGTGATACCTTGATCAYTGATCTGACAAACTACAACAAAAAATGGGGGATGAATTTCCACCCAACCGTAGACCTTGCTACTTTAATTCTTCAATATGAGGTCACCCTCAAGACCTCAATCCACTACTCTGCCAACAATTTTTAGCCTTGTTGTTATACAACTATTTGCACATGATCACCTGATGGACATCATCTAGAGGTTAGCAGGTAGAGACACTGAGTTATGTCACGTTTCCCTTGAGTTTCCAACACCTTTTTGCCTGGTTGCAGGTTGTCTCTTTACAACTTGTGACCCAAAACTGACGGTGGCAAGTTTCTCTCTTGCAAACCTCTAGCAGTCGCGAACTACAAGGATGCAGGGCATGACCGGATCTATTACTCCCCAATTCGGATTGGTTACAAAGAGATATGATGAAGGCTCAAATTTCTCGTAATACGACCTCGAGAAGCTTGTTATTTGAGTGTCTAAGACTTATCCACCATCCTACCCCCATCATCCTATATATTGGGGGTCTCTCATGGGAAAAAGGGAGGAAAATAAAGAGTAAACATATATTGTCGGATTGATCAAAGAGCTTGGGCAAGGAGATTAGGAAGAGCTTCATCAAGTCATTTGATTGTAAGTTGTAAACCTTTTGTTTTATTAGTAGAATATGCACGTGACTTTCCCCTCTATTGAATTGTATCCAGTTATTATGATTCTTATATAGAATCAATATTTTCATTCTTTCATGTTATATTATTAGCTCTGTTATCAATTCATACATGTTATATTTGATCTTGTGAGAGGTATCTATTTTTGCTTTCGTGTGTGTAGATTCACATTTGTGAAAGTAAAGGACATCTTCAACAAAGCGAAAACCCAAGGAGCGTGCAGGGACAACTGTCGAATTACCAAGTAAGTTTCTTATTCCATTACCTCATAGATTCATGCATGTGTGATTCAAACCTAGGAAAGTCCATCGTTTGTATCTCTATTTTTTCTTAAGTCTAGGAAGAGCCTAAGGGAGATAACTCTTGCAAGGTACAATTTTCCTACAACAGACTGGCGACTCGACTGGGGAAGTCATCACTATTTATCTAGTTTCTTCCTTAGTTTCTTTAAATCTATTTTTTCAAGATCCTTGCTTGTTTATGTTGAAATTTTGGTATGCTCGTTTAACCATAGACAATGTCACATCATTGTCACCCAACCATAGGCATTCACATATGCCACCCTCGAGCACACTAACCTTTACTTAGAATAATTCTGGCAAGCCTACTCCAGAACCAACAGATAAACCCTAGTTGTTAACTGCAACAACAACTTGAGACAAGTAGAGCGCTCCTTCTCCAAGGGTAGTGTTATCACTCCAAGAAACTCCTTAGGGTTGTAGGCTAAGAATGCTTGGTAACTTAAGAAATTTAATAATCAAAGTATGTGTGGAACAATGGGATAACTGAGAAGGCTAAGAAAAGGACAACTTGTTATGCATCTAAATAAACCAGTGCTTTGAGAAACCAGATATCAGTTACATTAGATAAAAAGGTGTGAAGAATATCATTCAAGATAACCAAGTACAAGAGATGTAGGGTCATACAAGACAGTAAAGAAACATCTAATTCATATTCATGAGCTATACCAGAAGATAACAATTTTGAATAACTAAGCTGAACATAATTAAATAACAGAGTAGTGGAGTATATGAAAAGACTGATATATAATAACCAAAGAAGACTGTGATTCATATAACATAACAGAGTCAAAGTACATAGCCAAAGTATCCAGGATTGAACCCCTCATCTATCTTAATTCTATAGCTTTATAACTTTACATCACAGTTATCAGATCCTAAAACAATGGATCTAATTTTCTAAAAACAGAAAGCAAACTGTATTTACAAGAAACTAGGAGTAGATCCTCAAAATGAGGTAAATCCCTATCTGGTAATCCTCAAAATGTGGTTGAAAAGTTGATGATGTGTAGCCTAGCCTTCCAAGGCTCTTTGGTTTGATCTCCTGAAGATGAAATTCGAGTTGGATGATGTGTCTTCAAACCCCTGATATTCTGCCTTTGAAAAAGATGCCAAATGTAGTTGAAAAACCTCTTTTTGACCTTATCCCTCAAAACTAGCCTTTAGATTTGACTTCAATAATTCATTACCTGCTTATTCAAAGAGGTTTCATTCCATTCCAACTCAAAAATTTCCAATCTGAGCAAAATTTCGATGAATCTGGTCATGCAGGCTTTCGGTGGTTAACTGTATGAAATTTTAAGCTTCTTATCCACCGAAAGCACTGCGTTTCGGAGGTTAATGAGCACGCTCAGGCTCACCTAAACCACCGAAAAGAAAAAGTTTTTCAAAAATCAAAAATTCAAAATTTTCAATTACCTGTATGGTTGCATATGGTTTCAAGGCTTCTTGGATGAAGTTCCCTTCTCCCTGACAGGGCTTGTGACTTCCTCTTGATGAATTCCAGCCTGTATTTCTTCTTCTATGGAGGTGGCAACTTGGGCTAGGGTTTCCAACTTTGTATGCTCCTGAGCTGAAGGTTGGGATTCTTTTATTTTTAATCTCAGAAGTCTTAGCTGCCTGTACAACTTCATGTTCTCCCTTATCAATACCCTGTTCTTGTCTTTGATCTTGTCATGGTTTTCCTTGACAGTTTTATTGATGTTATGAAGTTCTTCATTTCTTTCTGTCAGATCTGTATTTGTCTTTTTAATAACCCTTATTAAAACTTCCATTTCGTAGATTTGTTGCAGAAGTTTCCTTGCTTTCTAAGTCCTGGAAGCTTTGGGTTTTCTCGAAGAAGCTCCTACTAATGATTGATTTTGTTCCTCTGGAGGAGTAGGAGTAGGTAGGTTTGGGTATTCATCAACAACTGTATCAGTTTACTGCTCTCCTTGTGCCTCATTATGCTCTGGTTCATGTTCAGAATCTGAATATGGGAGGTTTAAAGGATCATCCTCCATGGCCAAACCTTTAGCCTTCTCTCCTTCCTCAAACTGTAATTTTCTCTTTGTTCTCTTCTTCTTGGCCGAGGAAGATTCTGCTTGTTGTTTCAAGGGTGAAATAGCCCTTCATTTCCTTTGACTCTCTTGGGAGTAATAGCCTTCCTTGTGGCAGTCTTCTTGTCCTTGTCCTCTTGTGGTTTGTTAGTATGGAATTCATTCCAGAAGAGAAAGTAATTCCATGCAACCTACTTCTTCTTCAGAGACTCCTTGATAAGAAGAGTAATGAGTCCTTGATGGGACAGTTTGCTTGCCACCTTAGTGGGCTTAACTTTTACCTGCCTGGCCATTTTGGTGAGAGTCTTATGGAAGTAAAAAGGTAGATTAATTGGATCTCTGCCTATAAAATGGTTTAAAAGCTTAAAGTGATAGAACATCACTCTATTGTATCGCCCTTCACATGTAATGTAGACAAAGATTGCTTTCAACAGTGATTGCCACTTTGGTTCTAGGAAAGACATTGGAATGTCCCTTTTCTAGATAAGATCTTTGTGAATAGGCAACAGATATGACCTAAACTCAATATTTGAAGGAACAATTGATTTAAACCAACAATCCCCTCACCTGGGTAGACCTGTATACTCAGCAATGGCAGCTTCATCAATGATAAACTCCTCCTTTCCTCTTTTAGCAGACCTCCCATCATAAGAAATGGAAAAAGACTCGGCCACTTGTTGATGAAAATTGGTTAATTTTTCACAATATGAAAATACCCCAGCCTGTTTGAAGAATTCTGCCACCTCTGGGTGAGCTTCTAGGTACCAAACCCCATCAAGTTCATCCCTTAGGGCTGGTCCAGATTTTGACATTATGACAAGGCTGACGTGTCCCTCAATTTAAGAGATGTGCATGCAAACAGGAACAAGACTTCAATCACTCATGCAATCAAAGGGTATGAGTCGATGTTCAAAGAATCTAATTCGACAGACAGAAGATATGACTCAGCAAACAGAGAGTGTTTTTAGGCAACATAATCGAATTAGAGATTTAGCATACGATTTAAATCAATAGCCAGGTGTATAACTGAGGGAAAAATCAAAGACAATGGATAGAACTCAGAGTTTAAACAGGAACCAAATCTTTAATGCAGAGTAACTATAGGTAGAACTTAGCAGATAAATATGAATAATCTAAACAAGATTCGACTCAAACAAACAATGAGCTGGAATTGAGCCGAGAATGTTTCAGATAATAATCACAGAGAATCGAATCATAGACTGAAGCTACCTTTTAACTGGGTTTGATACCTGGATGTTGAATTAGTTATTGAACTAGATCTTCAACCATCAGCTGGCCTCTTTAAACGAGATCTGGAGCTTTGAGAGCATGCCCAAATAAGGAAATCACGGGACTATTTGAAATGATGAACAACACTCGGACTCAATGCTCAATTCAATGAAAATTAAAAAGTGTTTAAGCTCAGCAATGATATCATAGAATTTCGTGGCTGGTAGTCCTGATAATCCGTATGCAATCTCATTTCTGTTATGATAAACTCCTTCATGAGATTCTGCGCCACACCAAAAATTGATGACAAATGATAGTTGAACACTTGGATGACGTAGGCGAGGGTAAGCCTATGCTCCTCCCCTCTCTCCCGCTCACAGGATCGTTCACAAATCCCCTCTCTTCTGAGCCAAAGCAGCTCTTTAGATTCCTCTTGGGAATCCCTCTGTAATACCCGATCCACAGGTCCTTTAGTTCCTCCCCACGTCCTCTGCACTTAGCCGTGGTTATCCCCAACTCTGTATCGGGGTTCGGGGTTTTGCCCTTCCTATTGTCAAGAGTCACTGTACTCTCTAACCCCCGATCACCGATGCGCCCTTTCCCGGCCTAAGCCCCTCTGGCTATGCCCTTTGGTCCATACGACCATTCTCCATGAGACCATAGCCTCACCTTCTTGTCGGGGTTTCAAGCATCAAAAACCCGATGCGCCCTTTGTGCGCTAGCCCTCCTGGTTCAGCTCCCGCTCACATGGCCAACTCCCATGACCACAACCTTATCCCGTCGGGGCTACTGGGTTTGTGATGTCACGATGAAAACGCCTACGGGATTCCCAATCGTCCAAATCTCGATTCTCCATTTAGTTGACAGCTGTCCTCCACTACGACGCTGTCATCCTCCTCTGCTGTTTTGACAGCTGGCCCCCACTCATCGGCGTTTCACGGATCACGATTTCAACATGCACAAATCCCTTGTCACCGGTATTCCCGATTTCCCGATGAACAAAGTGTCGACGACGCCCGATCCTTTGCCACGCGTCCTTGCAACGGACGCTCCCGATCTCGTCGGGATTTCGGGACTTCCGATGTCCTGTTTCCCTTGACCCTGAGAATGTCGATTTTCTGACGGCTAATATGCCAACGCTCGCACGATCTTCGCCACGTGCCCTCTATCAACGGGCGGTCCAGATCCTCATCGGGATTTCACTGCGATTCATGCCCAGGTTCTTACGACCTCGAGAACTCCGATTTCCCGATGGCTCTTATCTTTCTCGCAACTTCTGCAGATCCGATGGATGACGGGTATCTGCTTCTGATCTGACGGCTCAGATCCTTTCTCCTTGCGCGCTCCTCCTCTAGAGGCTAATCTCCACACAACTCTTCCCGATCCTTCGACTGACAGGATTTCTCTAAGAGATCTGACGGCTGTCGGTCTCCTCCTGAGCTCCTCCTAGACGCTTAAAGCCAACAGTCTAGATCTGTTCTCCTGCCGGTCTGACAGCTGACACTGCTCCTCCTGAGCTTACGTGCTTCCTTCCCTACCTTGGGAGAAATTTGATTTTCTCAAAGGTCTCGACCTTTGCTGTCTTTCTTCTTTGCGAGCTCCTTGACTTCGAGCCTCGTCGCGTGTATACAACGCTGACCCTCCTGAGCCTCTCCTTCCCGAATCTTCAAAGGATTCTAGCGTCTGCACTCCTTGCAGAACCTCTGCGCACACACGGTGCTATCCCTCCTGAGTTTATATAATCACTCAGGCTCCTAAGGGGTTTCTGTCCTTCTTCTCCCTCAGATGGAGAAACTGACGCCTTCCTGGCTGTCCTGCTGCTTCATCAACTTCTTGCTGAGCCTTCAGGGTATTCAACAACCCAGTAAAGGTCCCTCAATGGACTCTTCTTTCAGCTTCAGAACTCAAAGAGTTCCCTTCACCTCGTGCCTATCTGCACTCTTCCTCAACGCCCTCCTGGTGGAGTCTTTTCTCCACAGAACGTTCAATAGTTCTGTCTTCTTGTGCACCTTTTGCACTTGCTCAATGCCCACTTGGCAGAGCTTCCGAGAATCCTCAATGATTCTACTATCCTTTGAACTCCCAGCAGAGTTCCTTCCTCTGTGCACCTCTGTACACATGCTCAATGCCCACTTGGCAGAGCTCCACATAATTCTGTCTACAACTATGTTCTCAATTACACAGCCTTACCTTCTGAGGTGTTCAACAACCTCCTAGGTCTTCTTCCAGAGTTGTTGACTTCGGTCATGTGCCCCAGCACATCTTTGTCTGAACCCGCAGTGTTCAGAAATGCATCCTCCTGTGCACGGTTCTCAGAACCCTCAGCGTTCTATCACACCCTCTTGGTATGAAGCCTCAAAGACCTTCCACTCTGAAATCAAACACACTCCTGCAGAATGTATCAACAATCATACATTCACAACATACATAGAGAACACACACAGACATCCATATACACAAAATATGTAGGAAAAACTGTTGTTTGTACTAAAAATGGCAACAATGCTTGTATCTTTACAATGGTGTTCCTGAGCTCTCTCTGGCTCCTCTTTACTCTATCTCCTATCTTCCCTAACTCAAAATGAGATCTAAAATCTCTTTTACCCGAGGGGCTCATCGAGCGCTTCCCTCCAGGTCTACCTACCCTAATCAATTACAATCAATGGCTGTCTAGTCCAGCGCCTGGATCTAGATCTCAGCCGATCTAGCATTAAAGCCGATCCTATCTAATGCCTGCACAAAGGCACGACTTCCATGGCTCACCAGCCTACAACATTAAATTACATTCAATTCAAATTTGAAATGAGGCTGCGCCTCTCTCCATCTTTTGAATGCGTGCATGCTGATGTGGCTGGCTGGTTGGCTTGCTGTCGTGGAGAGATGCTCCTGCATCATACTCCTCAGCTGCAAAATTCATGAGCTCCTGCTCATGCGCTTCCCCTGTAGCTGTTGGAATCCTCCTGGATCCCAAATAAGTCTTTGGAGCTTTCCATCTGCTCCCTCCTGCTGCTGCTGCTGCTACTGCCTCTTCTCTGCCCTTCTTCTCCTCGCTGGCAGTTTCTGCTGAGCTTATCATCAGCCCTCTGATCTCTTCTATTACTTCGTCCAGCTGCTCCCTTGGCTGGTCCGGCTCATGCGGTCTCCTCAGCTGCAAAAAATTTTGGTCATTGGGCAGATCATCATGATCTCCCATGCCTTCCTTATCCATTTCCAACTCCACCTGTTGGATGTGCATGCCCTGCACTTTTATCCTCTCCTCCAGGGCTTCAAATTGATCCCACAGATCAACAAAGCATATGCTGTCTACTTCTTCTTCCTCTGCTTCTGCAACCTCCTCTGTTGCATTCTTTTCAGCTTCATGGTTGAAAATGCTGAGCCATTCCTCAGAATGCTCGTCATCTTCTTCTTCTGCTCCTTCGGCTGTCATCTCCAATGCTACAGCGCTCTCAGCTCGCTGGCTGAAATTGTTGAGCTGTTCCTTAGAACGCTCATTCTTCTCTTCATCTGCTTGGGCAGTCTCAAATGTCTGCTCCAATTTCCTTTTGACAGTCATCTCCAGCTGTGAYTGTTCTTCTGCTGTTKCACCATCTGCAACACCGATTTCTACCTCCTCTTGGGCACGTGGTAGGAATATCCCAATTCCCCCAATCATCAAAAGATCATCTTGATCCTTCACCTCTGTCAGCTGCATCTGCTGATCCAAGTCTATCTCTGTCAGCTCCCCTGGCTAATCCCAACTCACTTCTGAGTTTATGAGACCCACAAATGGTCTCATCTGCTCATCCTTGCCCACCTGGCAATATGGGATGTTTCCGCTGCTTCTCTGGCAGACTATGAGATCAACCGATCCCATCTTCATCAGCAAACCTTGCTGAATTGAACTCTCCTCTGAGTCCATGAGACCTTCAGATGGTCCCAAATTCTTATCTCTGCCCACCTGGCAGTTTAAGATGCTTCTGCTGCCCTCCTGGTAGTCTTCGATGCTTCCGCTACCCTCTTGGCAGTTTGACATGCTTCCGCTGCCCTCCTGAAAGTCTCCGAGATCCCGCAACAATCTCTGATCATTGCCCTCCTGGAAAATTGAAATTCCCTGGCTGTCCTCTTGACAATCCGTGAGATCCTCAGCTGATCTCAACTCGTTGCCCTTGCCCATCTGGCCATTTGGAAACCTTCCACTGCCCTCTTGGCAGTCTATGAGATCCTCATCTGATCTCCTTTCATTGCCCAATTGGCAATGTGAAATTTCTTCTTCTCTGCCCTCCGGGCAGTCCTTGAGATCATCAGACGATCCCAATTCATCTTCCTCATCATCCCAATCATCGAGACCCTTTCCAGTCTCTGGCCAACAGTGATCAATCATCTCTTCCTCTGTGGCCTTCAGGTTTTCAGCATACCTCAACCATCTCTTCAACAGTTTGCGCTTTCCTATGACCATCAGCTCTCTGACTGGCCATTTTGCTGTTGCCTTCTTCATGGGCAATTTGTGCATTCGTTTCATCCTCCTATCTTTCCGCACCCGCAGTTCGAGCTTCTCTATGTCTGCTTTTAATTCATAGAGCTTTCTAGTCTCTTCTTCATCCCATTCGGCAAGCCTTTCTGCCTTGCTCTTCTTCCTATGGCCTTCAGTAGCCATCTTGATGTGTCTGTTTGCCTCCCTGATAGATCTGCTGCTGTCACTCTGCATCCCTGAGTGTTCCAGCTTGATCTTACAGTCCTGCTGACTGTCTATGGACTGCTGCCTACCTGCAAGCAAGTCCTTACAGAGTCCTCAGTAACTCTGTCCTCTTCTGCCTCCTCTTTTCTCCTCTTGCCGAAAATATACAGACAAGAACTCGCTCTGATACCACTTGACGCAGGCGAGGGTAAGCCTACGCTCCTCCCCTCTCTCCCGCTCACAGGATCGTTCACAAATCCCCTCTCTTCTAAGCTGAAGCGACTCTTTAGATTCCTCTCAGGAATCCCTCTGTAATACCTGATCCACAGGTCCTTTAGTTCCTCCCCACGTCCTCTGCACTTAGCCGTGGTTATCCCCGACTCTGTATCGGGGTTCGGGGTTTTGCCCTTCCTGTTGTCGAGAGTCACTGTACTCTCCAACTCCCGACCACCGATGCGCCCTTTCCCGGCCTAAGCCCCTCTGGCTATGCCCTTTGGTCCATACGACCATTCTCCATGAGACCACAGCCTCACCTTCCTGTCGGGGTTTCAAGCATCAAAAACTCGATGCACCCTTTGTGCGCTAGCCCTCCTGGTTCAGCTCCCGCTCATATGGCCAACTCCCGTGACCACAAACTTATCCCATCGGGGATACGGGGTTTGTGATGTCACGATGCAAACACCTACGGGATTCCCGATCGTCCAAATCCCGATTCTCCGTTTAGTTGACAACTGTCCTCCACTACGGTGCTGTCATCCTCCTCTGCTGTTCTGACAGCTGGCCCACACTCATCGGGGTTTCACGGATCGTGATTTCAACATGCACAAATCCCTTGTCACCGGGATTCCCGATTTCCCGATGAACAAAGTGCCGATGGCGCCCGATCCTTTGCCACGCGTCCTTGCAACGGACGCTCCCGATCTCGTCGGGATTTCGGGACTTCCGATGTCCTATTTCCCTTGACCCTGAGAATGCCGATTTCCCGATGGCTAATATGCCGACACTCGCATGATCTCCGCCACGTGCCCTCTATCAACAGACGATCCAGATCCTCATCGGGATTTCGCGGCAATTGATGCCCAGGTTCTTACGACCTCGAGAACTCTGATTTCCCGATGGCTCTTATCTTTCTCGCAACTTCTGCAGATCTGATGGCTGACGGGTATCTGCTTCCGATCTGACGAATCAGATCCTTTCTCCTTACGCACTCCTCCTCTAGAGGCTAATCTTCGTGCAACTCTTCCTGATCCTATGACTGACGGGATTTCTCTAAGAGATTCGATGGCTGTCGGTCTCCTCCTCTGTGGGATCCTCCTGAGCTCCTCCTGGATGCTTAAAGCCAACGGTCCAGATCTGTTCTCCTGCCGGTCTGACGGCTAATGCTGCTCCTCCTGAGATTACGTGCTTCCTTCCCTACCTTGGGACAAATTTGATTTTCTAAAAGGTCTTGGCCTTTGTTGTCTTTCTTCTATGCGAGCTCCTTGACTTCGAGCCTCGATGCATGTATACAACGCTGACCCTCCTGAGCCTCTCCTTCCCGAATCTTCAAAGGATTCTGGCGTCTGCACTCCTTGCAGAACCTCTGCGCACACAGAGTGCTATCCCTCCTGAGTTTATATAATCACTCAGGCCCCTAAGGGGTTTCTGTCCTTCTTCTCCCTCAGATGGAGAAACTGACGCCTTCCTGGCTGTCCTGCTGCTTCAGCAACTTCTTGCTGAGCCTTCAGGGTATTCAACAACCCAATAAAGGTCCCTTAGTGGACTCTTCTTTCAGCTTCAGAACTCAAAGAGTTCCCTTCACCTCGTGCCTGTCTGCACTCTTCCTCAACGCCCTCCTGGCGGAGTCTTTTCTCCACAGAACGTTCAGTGGTTCTATCTTCCTGTGCACCTTTTGCACTTGCTCAATGCCCACTTGGCAGAGCTTCCCAGAATCCTCAATGATTCTGCTATCCTTTGAACTCCCAGTAGAGTTCCTTCCTCTGTGCACCTCTGTACACACGCTCAATGCCCACTTGGCAGAGCTCCACGGAATTCACAGTAGAATTTTGTCTGCAACTGTGTTCTCAATTACACAGCCTTACCTTTTGAGGTGTTCAGCAACCTCCTAGGTCTTCTTCCGGAGTTGTTGACTTCAGTCCTGTGCCTCATCACGTCTTTCTTTGAACCCGCAGTGTTCAGAAATGCATCCTCCTGTGCACGGTTCTCAGAACCCTCAGCGTTCTGTCACACCCTCTTGGTATGAAGCCTCAAAGACCTTCCACCCTGAAATCAAACACACTCTTGTAGAATGTATCAACAATCATACATTCACAACATACATAGAGAACACACACAGACATCCATATACACAGAATATGCAGGAAAAACTGTTGTTTGTATTAAAAATGGCAACAATGCCTGTATATTTACAATGGTGTTCCTGAGCTCTCTCTGGCTCCTCTCTACTCTATCTCCTATCTTCCCTAACTCAAAATGAGATCTAAAATCTCTTTTACCTGAGGGGCTCATCGAGCGCTTCCCTCCAGGTCTACCTACCCTAATCAATTACAATCAATGGTTGTCTAGTCCAGCGCCTTGATCTAGATCTCAGCTGATCTAGCATTAAAGCCGATCCTATCTAATGCCTGCACAAAGGCACGGCTTCCATGTCTCACCAGCCTACAACATTAAATTACATTCAATTCAAATTTGAAATGAGGCTGCGCCTCTCTCCATCCTTTGAATGCGTGCGCGCTGACGTGGCTGGCTAGCTGGCTTGCTGTCGTGGAGAGATGCTCCTGCATCATTGGAGGACATTTCGACATCTATTCATCTACAATTTTGCAATAATGACATGAAAACTCACCATTTGACATGACTTTCGGTGGTTAGGAATCATAATCATGCTCGCTTGACATCTGGCTCGTGCGAAAGCACGAGGTTTTTTATTTGGGCGCGAAAACACTTTGGGTGGTTAAGGACCCCTTTTATTTCGCCTCTTAACCACTGAAAATCTCGACTTTTGGTGGTTAACGAGTCGTTTCATAGACCCTCTTAACCACTGAAACCTGAGACTTTAGATTTTGAAAGCCAAGACCAAAAATGATGATTTTTCCAAGTTTATATTTAAAAAATAGACCCTCTAAAGCACCTAAAAAATTTAGAAATAATTTTTTTGACATGTTCCTATCACCTAAAAATCAAAAACTTGACAGTGCTATTTTAGGAGATAACAAGTAGTGCACAAGAGAGAGAGTCTCCATATCCACAGAACAAGTACCATACACAACTGCAGTAGATGCAACTGCACTACTCTCTCTCTCTCAAACTTGCACCATACTTAGCAAGAATATCACCAAGAATATCACCAAGAAAATCACCAAGAGAGAGACCAAGACCAAGAGATGACCATGCACCCTTATTCCTCCTTGAAGTTGTAGTTGCAGCTGCAATTGCAACTCTCCACAAGACTTGCGCACTAACCGGGTGTACAAATGAGCTAAAACATCCTCTATTTATATTAATATGTCCAATGACTTTTCTGGCTGGGCCGACCTGACTTTCTGGTAATTATATTTTTTGTTTATCTTTTTCCTGTGGAGCTGACTTGTATTTATGGAAGACAATATTCTAATATTATAAATTCTGCTAGGCCGACTTGTCTTCTAGGGTTTCCACACATATGTTTAATGGTTCTCTTGGTTTCAAAATATTCTATTCTAAGTCATAGGTTACACGTGGAGGTTAATACCTCCTGCAGCTACCAAAACATAAACACCCCCTCTTAGCTAGGGAGGTATTAACTAAGATGTTCTTCATGTAGTGGTCTCAAACACATCTATCCATATCACATTCCATGGGCAAGACTCACATGGTCTTGCAGACCAATCTACAGGTAGCATCACCATAGCCACACAACCTATCATGTGATCAAACAGATTATGTAACAAGTATCACCATCATAGCCACACATTAGCCATCTAGCTAGAAAACACCTCCAACTCTATTGGTTGGCCCTCCAGCTAGTAACCTCCGATGCTACTGATTGACACTCTAATTGAGAATCATTTTCGACACTACAGGTCAACATTTAGTTCATACAGAACTAGTAACTCATCAACTCACACAGAATCTGACTCAAAAAATTAAACACTCCCTCTTAATGAGGAAGGTATTCCTCTTGGAACAATCATCATCACTGCTTCTACGCTTTGCACATCTCTGTCATTGTCCTGTTGTCAATCATGGATTTGTATGTCATAGGAAGTTCTGCACTTTCATTGGAGTAGTGTACCAGCCTTCATTGGAGTAACATACCAACCTGCGCTGGGGTAATATACTAGCCTATGTTTGAGTAACATACCAACCTGCGCTAGGGTAGCATACCAGCCTGCATTGGAGTACCAACCTACGTTGGGGTAGCATACCAACCTACGTTGGCATACTAACTTGTGCTGGGGTATCATACCAGCCTGTGTTGGAGTACCAACCTATGTTGGGGTAGCATACTATCCTACGTTGGAGTACCAACTTGCATTGGGGTAGCATACCAACATATGTTGGACTACTAAACTGCGTTGGGGTAGCATACCAGCTTGCATTGGAGCACCAACCAACGTTTGGGTAGCATACCAACCTG
>JASDQU010102192.1:99724-139589 GCA_032191745.1 Picea mariana | reverse complement strand
TGGCCTAAAATGAATGAAAGTGTTTCAAGATATGTTTGAGGATGTTCATTATGTGCCACAAGAAAACCTAGCAATCGAAAGTTGGGTTTGTATACTCCACTTTCGGTTCCTTCTCGTCCTTGGGAAAGTATTTCTATGGACTTTGTAGGAGGTCTACCTATGTCTAAACGAAATCGTGATTATATTTATGTTGTGGTTGATCGATTTAGCAAAATGTGTATTTTGATGCCTTGTAAGAACCAGGTTACAGCTGAGAAAACGACACAAATGTTCTTTCAAAATGTTTGGGTACATTTTGGATTGCCTAAATCCATTATTTCTGATCGAGATTCTTGATTTATTGGAAGTTTTTGGTCAAGTTTATGGGCACTCATGGACACCAAACTGAAAAAGAGCACAGCTTTTCATCTACAAACCGATGGTCAAACAGAAGTGGTAAATAGAATAGTGATGCATCTTCTTCGTGGTTATTGCAGCAAGCATCCTAAACTTTGGGATGAGCATTTACACTACATTCAACATGCTTACAATCGAGCTAAGCACTCTTCAACTCAAACGTCACCATTTGAAGCATGTTTTGGCTATTTTCCCAAATCTCCTTTAGATTTTATCTTTGGGAAGGATATTTCTATTGATGGTCAGTATGACATTGATAGGGAAGAAAAGTTCATTGAACAAATTAAGTTGATACATCAAATGGTGCAAGAGCAGTTGGAAAAGAGTCGAGCCAAGTACAAAACGAGACATGACAAGCATCGTGTTGATCACAGTTTCCAAGTTGGTGATGAAGTTTGGCTTTACATTAGTAAGGAGAGGCTTAAAGGAGAAGGTAAAAAATTGAAACCAATTCGATATGGTCCTTTCAAGATTCTTGACAAGATTGGTAACAATGCCTTCCGTTTAGATTTGCCTCCTTATATGCAAATGTATGCAGTTGTTAATGTTGAGTATTTGAAATTGTATGAGCCTCCTTTGATTGATGATCAAGGAGAGCATGTTCAGATTCCTTCTATAGATGATTTCTCCCCAGAATATCTTATAGAACTGCATGAAGACACAATCCTTGACAGGAGAATGAGAACTTCAAAATGAGGAAATGTGGAGTATCTTCGAGTTGTTCTTAAAGGTACAAATCCAAGCAAAGCCAAGTGGATTGAGGTTGGAAAGGTGAGGTAACTATACCTTCATCTTCAGATAGACTGAAAATAGTCTTTTGGAGGTCCAAAAGCTTTCCAATGGGGAGGTGTGATCTAGGGGATCAAATTTTTCTCAAAATTCATAGTGCTCGAAATTGCTTCAAATCAAACAGGAGCGTAGGTCTCATTGCCACGAACCCAACGCAACTCGTTTGGGTTCAAACGGACGTCGGATGAGAGAGATGTCGCGAAGACCATACGACACATGGCAGGGTCATATGACACATGGCAGGAAACCATGTGGGTAGTTGGCAGTGAATGGGATGATGACAAATGGCATTATCAAGGAGAATGGTTTGGTGCCACGTGGCACCCTGTTATTGGTTGGTTGTATAAAATTTATTTGGAGTCCATCGGACTCGACCCCGTGACCTCCACCCGCATGCAAAGTCTTTTCAAAGTCCACCAACCAATGCGCCATAACATATTTCTTATTATATATATGGTGCGGATTGTATTTAAGTTTGAATGTTTTCAAATTGGCGCGGTGGTCGGGCTGGGGCTTAGCCCCAGCCTGTGGTTATATTGTTTATGTTATATGACCACCAGTGTAAACCTATGTGCGTGCACAATTCAAACTTTAACCCTCGGTTGTATACATTGCAATATGACCACGGGGCACGCGACAATATTTTGATCATAGCCCTTTTTTATATAAGCCCAGTCACATGTGTTTGTGCATGGAACCACCGGCGCGCCGACCGTTTTCATTTGAATTAGGTTTGGCCCCTTTTATATGCGTGCGAGGTCATGTGGTGGCCATATGCCCATGGGCCTTGGCGGTTAAGGGCCATCGCATAACTGTTCTACAGTTTGTACCAGTTGTGTGGTTGCGCCCAGTGCTAAGTTTTAATGCATAAAAGCACGTGTGGGCTAGGTTGAGGAAACAAAGGGTGCATTTTGGCAATCCAGAGATAGCAAGTTTGAAGGGGAACTTCCAAGAAGCCTATCTTCTTCAAGTTTTGGCCAAACGAGGTGCCGAAAAAGCCTAGCTAGGGGTTTTTGGACGTTCTGAAGCCATTGGAGCCATCTATTTGGATTTTTGAGCATTGTAAAGCACATATTTGAGCACTTTGAACAAATAATACAAAAGATCCATTGGAAGTTGGACCAGGAGATGTAGCCCAAGAGAGGGATGAACTCCTTTATCATTTGATGTGTTATGTGTTTTATGTTCACTGTTTATTGTTGTTGTTTATATGCATCTTGAATGAGTAATTTATATCAAAATTGTGTTGCAAAGTTGATCCATTTGCATTTTAACACATGAATTAAATCTTGCAAATAATTTCAAGAATACAAGTCTTCTTCATTTTTAGATCACTTGTCTAAAAGTAATTTCTCAAGTGTTTCCTCAGAAAGTGATATCCACTCAGAATGGTGAAATGATTACCACCATATGAGAGCATCATCTTTGCAACCCCGGTCTACAAAAGATTTCCACTTCTCTTTCCATAATGACTTTTGAGATTGTATAAATTCTTCAATACTAGGGCCATCCTCTCTTCCAGTAAAAA
The DNA here is from genome assembly GCA_032191745.1 of Picea mariana. NCBI lineage: Eukaryota > Viridiplantae > Streptophyta > Pinopsida > Pinales > Pinaceae > Picea > Picea mariana. Next base: position 136,876 of record JASDQU010102192.1, on the reverse strand, counting down.
ATATCATGCCTGGAATAAATCTTCAACAAAAACTAAAGCTGAAAAATAACTTATTGTGCAAATCATGCAGCCTTTTCTGGAAAAATAATAAAAAATAATCAAATTTAAAATGCTCATAACTTTACTTCCTGGGATTTATTTTGGCTTTTTTTTTTTGGAAATTGGGTATTTTTCTGAGACAAATTCAAATATCTAATGTTTTTGACCAAATACTGCTAAAAAAAAATCAGATATGAACTTGAAGTGTGTCGCCCTCTTTTTCCCTATAAAAAATCTACAAAAAGAGACAAAACATTATCACATTCTTTGGCCAAGGAAAGTTCTCTGATACCAATTGTTAAGTACATGAATATATCTGCAAATATAGTTCAACAATAAACCAATAATAAGCACCAAACCATTCACCAAAACACTCAACACAAGCATGTAAACAAAACCCTTGAGGTAGGGTAACACCATATATTAATCCTTAAGGAAGGATAACACTCCTCAAGCAATGCTTGATACATTCACAATATTCTTCATTATGTTTCATTACATTGCTTACACTTCTTTATATGGCTCTCTTTATCTCCGAGGAACCTTCTAAAGAGCCTTCTCACATTTATTACATTTAACTACCATAGTGGGCCTTTATTAATATAGTGGAACTAGTCCACCTTACATTGAATGACCACATTCTCATATATTAAATGACTTCCACTAATAATACATAACCACATTCACATTGGGTACCTCCCTAGGTACCCCATATTACTTCCCTAGGTATACTACACTTGGACCCATCAGAAGAAAAGAGATACATAGAGTCGGCCAGAGGAAATGACATTGACAACTTATACAACATGACAACACAGATGGATGATTATGTCAACCATACAAAAGATGATGTGTTAAGTTGACGAAGTATCAGTTCATGTGCTTCAAATTCTGAATAAGGTATAGATCATTGGTAGAAGAGAATGCATGAAGTCTCCACTAGACGATGTGCACATATAACCCAATCCTTGCATTGGATTGGAACATAGTTATGTGATCCACCCAGGTATGATGGATTAACTGATATAAGCATGTTTGTAAAGGAATTTGTGTTGCAGGTACCTGAACAACAAAGATATTCAGCACTAGATGTTGTCCTAAAAGCGACTCCAACCAAATGGTAGGCTCCATAGAGAGAGGGAATGAAAGATTGGTCACAATGCAGAAGACTAATGCAGTTATGGTTTGGCTCTAAGGAAGAAAATATTTGCGTAGAAGTATACAGGAAATATAGAACCAACGGGTCATGTTGAATAGTGTAGGGATTTATGGATTTCATGTAATATTCCATATATATAATAGTATTCAGATCATAAATAATTAGCTATAAATGGTAGATAAACAACAATATAACCAAAACAACACCACAATAATACCAGAATAACACAAGAAATAGCACTTTGATTACTGAGAGAAATTTCCACTTGCCTCTTCGAGGGGGAAACCTCCAGTAGAGTATAGATCTATTACAATAATATCCAAGACAAAACTTCTCATACCCTCTACTCTTATTTATACTAAATATGTCTATCAAAAGAACAATCTAGAGGAAGATCCTTCTAGAAGCAGAAGCTTCTATTAGGTCTTCTTACATTTGAATTATTCTTCCTTATTGTTATGCCTTATTAATATTGACCTTTATTACATGGAATATATTATTCTACCCATGTGAGGGGTTAGTTCCCCAATAGGGGTTAGGTGCCTAACATGTCCTCCCCTTAAAAATAGCCTTGTCCTCAAGGCTTGAGATGAGGAAATTGTTGCAGAATGGTACCTAGTTCCCAAGTGGCATTTCTTGGAGTTATATCTTTCCACTGGACTAACACTTCCTTGATGGTTCTCTGACACAGACGACGCTCACGCTAGTCCAAAACTTCTTGTGGTTGTAGCCAAACGGATCCTTCTTCATCCAACTCGGGAAGGTTGGTTTGAGTTTTTCACTTAGTTCCAATCACCTTCTTTAAGCAAGAAAAATGAAAAATAGGATGGAGCTTAGAATGACTGGGAAAAGATAACTAATAGGCCACCTGTCCCACCTGCTTGAGAATGGTATAAGGACCATAAAATTTGGGCGCCAATTTCTAACATTGGTCAGTCTTGAGGGAATTTTTCTTGTAAGGTTGCAACTGAAGAAACACTTGATCTCCTTCTACAAATTGTTGTTCAGAGCGACATTGATCTGCTTGTTGCTTCATACGATTCTGGTCCATGACCAAATTATATTTGAGGGTATGGAGAATAGCCTCCTGAACTGCAAGCATTTGGTCAACCACCTGGACCTTCGAGACACCTAGCAAGTATGAGAGAAATGAAGGTGGATTTTCTCCATATACCGCTTCAAAAGAATCAATGCAGGTAGATGTATGGTAAGAAGTGTTGTACCACCATTCAGCTAGTGGTAACCATTGAGCCCATTGATTTTTCCTTTCTGATGCAAAACACCTCAAATATGTTTCCAAACATTTGTTGACAACTTTAGTTTTACCATCAGTCTAGGGATGATAAGTTGTGTTGAGATGAAATTGGGTGCCTTGTAGCTTGAACAGTTCTTGCCAAAAGTTGATGGTGAAAGTTGGGTCGCGATCAGAAACAATAGAATGAGCCATGCCATGAATCTTGAAGACCTGATCCATGAAATGTTGAGCCACGGTGGAGGCTCTAAATGGGTGTTGAAGAGCACAGAAATGAGCATACTTGGAAAGAATATCAACTACCACCATGATGACTAATTTATTGTCTGATTTAGGTAAGCTTGTAATAAAATCCATAGATATATCCTGCCAAATAGCAGGTGGAATCAGAAGCGGTTGTAGTGTGCCAGAAGATTTGACTATTTCTCCCTTGTTGCATTGACAAACATCACATTCATCCAAAAAATTGTGAACGTCCTGTTTCATACCATCCTAGAAAAAAGAGCGTTTGACCCGGTCATAGGTTTTGGTAAAGCCTAAGTGCCCAACGATGGGTGTAGCATGAAGCTCAGAAAGTACCATGGCTTTAAGTTTTAACTCTTTACTTAAATAAAAATGGCCTTTGTATCGAATCTCATCATTGAGCCAAGAGACCCTAGGGATACTGGAGAATTGGTATGCAATTGTTGTATTAGATGTGAACTTTTGGGATCATGTAGCCATTCTTGGCGAACAACTTGGAGCCAATCTGGTACAATGAAGGAAAGAGAAAAAAGGGACCCTTCATCTTCATATTTTCTGGGAAGTGCATCAGCAACCACATTTTCTTTGCCTTTCTTGTAAATTATCTTATAATCATATCCAAAGAGCTTAGTCACCAATTTTTGTTTCTCTGTGGAGGAAAGGCGTTGTCCAAGAAAATACTTGAGGCTTTGATGATATGTCTTAATTTGGAATCGTTACCCCAATAGATAAGGGTACTAAATATCCACGGCATGAAGAATAGCCAACATTTCCTTTTCATAGATTGATTTTCCCAAATGCCGCTTTGAAAGTTGTTTGTTGGTAAAGGCCAAAGGTTGACCCTCTTGCATAAGAACTACGCCAATTCCTTTCCTGGAAGCATCACATTCCAGGACAAAGGTCTTTGTGAAATTAGGAAGGGTCAGGACTAGAGTGGTGCACATGGCCATCTTCAAGGTTTGAAAATCCTGAGCAGCCGCTGGAGTCTAAGTGAAAGAATTATTTTTAATGAGAACAGTGAGAGGTGCCGCAATATTTCCATAATTCTTGACAAACTTGCGATAATAACCTATTAAACCCAGAAATCCATGCAATATTTTGAGATTCTTTGGGTGAGGCCAATATTGCATAGCTTCAATCTTTTTAGGATCCACCCTGACACCGGCCTTTCCAACAAGATGACCCAAGTACTCGACTTCTGAGGTGCCAAAATCACATTTAGATTGTTTGAGGAAAAGTTGGTGCTGAGAGACTAGATGGAGAACTCGATCCACATAGGCAAGATGGGTTGTTCGGGTTTTACTATAGATGAGGATATCATAAAATAAAACTAAGACAAAATGACGAAGAAAAGGACAGAAGACATGATTCATGAGGCTTTGGAAAGTGGAGGGAGCATTACACAAGCCAAAGGGCATGACCAAAAACTCATAGTGGCCCTCATGAGTTCTAAATGCATTCTTAGGAATGTTTTCCTTGTTCATATGGATCTGGTGGTAGCCAGAATGAAGATCAAGTTTAGTAAAGAACCGAGCACCACTCAATTCATCCCAGAGGTCATCAATGACATGAATGGGAAATTTGTCTTTAATGGTGAGTTTGTTGAGGGAGAGAAAGTCAAGACACATGCACCAAGAACCTTCTTTATTAAGGACCATGACCACAAGAGAAGAGTAGGGGCTCGTACTAGAGCGGATAACACCTGTGTTGAGAAATTCTTGAACAATTTTCTCCATTTCATTTTTTTGGGAAAAGGGATGACGATAGGAATGGATATTGGGAGGAAGGATTTCTGAGAGAAGGGGAATGGAATGATCATGAACACCATGGGAAGGAGGGAGTCCCTAGGGAGTGGAAAAAACCACTTGATGTTTAGAGAGGATCAATTGGAGGTCCTACGACATAGAGGGTGTCTCAGTGGCTTGTATGGCATGGAGTTGGGAAATAATGCCTGAATGACCTCTTTTTAGCATCTTTTCCATGATATAGGAACTGATGAACTCCAGGGAACCAGCAGTGATGCCTTGGAAATTATATTGTTGGCCCTCCTGGTCGAATTGCATGGTTAATTCCTTAAAATCCATGAGACTGGGACCCAAAGTACTTATCCATTCTACACCCAACACAATGTCACAACTGCCCATGTTGATAGCAAACATATGATATTTCATGTGGTACTCACCAATTTGGAGACGCACATTTTCACAACGCGCTCCACATTTCATGGACCCGCCATTGGCAATCATGATTTGAAAATTATTGATGGCACGGGTATAGAAATTAGTTTATTGGGCAATGTGGCAATGAATAAAATTATGGGTGCTTCCACTATCAACAAGAATAATGTCCTTCCTATTCTTAATGTAACCAATTAGCTTGAGGGTTTTGGGAGCAGAGAAGCCAATGAGAGAATTTAGTGAAATGACTGGTTTTACTTCGGGAGGGTCTGAGGGAGGGGTCATGTCAGTGGGTTCAGGTGAAAAAGACACAAGGGGAGCCTCAACAACGTCTTCTGAAACATCCTCTGAGATGGCCATAAAAATATTGTGTTCCTTACACTTGTGCCCAGGAAAATATTTGTCATCACAATTATAACAAGGACCTTTGAGTTGGCATTCATCCATTTTGGCCCTGGTCAATTTCTAGATCTTTAGTGGAGTAGAAGGAGGAGTGGGAGTGACTGGTTTAGTGCGAGGAATAAAGGAGGTTTTTCAGTTTTGAGAAGAGACAACATGTTGTGCTTCCTTATCTCTTTTAGTAGTGTCCACCCAAATCTGAGGCCGAGCCATGAGGACATGGGCACAAATCTCATCCTTGAGGCCACTCATAAAAAATTCTCAAGGAAAAGCATCAGACATGCCCTTTATACGAAAATCCAATCGCTCAAAATCCGCTATAAAGTCTTCCACTGTGCCAGATTGTTTCAACTTTTTCAAATGGCCTAAATGGTTGGTGTCAATGTCAAAGCGTTCATAAATCTTTGTCGCAAAGTTTGTCCAAGCCACATACCCTTGGTGGGCATTTTTTCTCCATTGCCACCATTTCCAACGTTCTTGATCTAGATGGAGAATACCATACTAGAGTTTGGCCAACTCATTCATAATGCCATACAAAGAGAAATAATATTCCATTTGAGTTACCCAGCCAGTGGGATCTGAGCCATCAAATTTGGTCACATCCACACGCAGAAGGTGTAGGTCACGATGAACATGATGGGGCTAAAAATTCTGGGAATGAGAGGAAGTTTCACCTTCAGTTTGCAGAGGTGGGTCAGATGAGGGAAGATTTGCAGGGATATGTAGCTTGGCGCAAATCATTGTAGTTAAGGAGTAAAGTTGGGTAGCAAGGTATTATTTGAGGTCTTGTTTGAGGTCCTCTATTTTGGCATTGATGGAGGAATGCATGTTTTTATTGACGGTGGAAATATTGGCACTGAGTTGTCTCACTTCTTGTTGGGTTTCTATGAAATTAGAGTGCAAGGCATTGAAGCGAGTTTCCAAGTCTTGGCTATGGGTGTGGGCCATGATGAAGAGGGAACACAAAAAGGGGCGGGTGGGACCACACATAAAATGGGTTATGGGTGAAGTGTATCACAACGATCAGGGTGATGAGTTAAATCCAATGGGGTAAATCCCAAATAAGGGTGTTGGAAGGGGGTTGGGTCCACAAGAAAAAAAAAATCTCAAAAATGATAAGTATGAATGCAATAAGGGAGAAGAGATAAATCCAATGGAATAGGTCTCAAATAATGGTGCCAACAGAATCCCGACTTGTTTTTTTTTTTTTTTACTCCTGTGGAGTTATACTCCAGTCTGAAGAATACTATAGTGATAAAATCCCCAAATGCTTAACAAGAAGAAATGTGTAGTAATTTCGCAACCCAAATGTCGAAGACACAGTTACGCGGAAATAGATCTTGTATGTTTTGTTTTTATTTGTGTCCCAAGGGTTAGGGTATTCAAGGGTTCTACATACAATGGTTTTCCCTGTGCTATAGCTCTCTGATATATGTGCGGGGTCCAACAATAGTACTCGGCCCAATATCTCAGGTCACCAACTAAGGAGGCTAGATCGTGCCCTTAGTTGTACTACCTGACTACCCAAGTACTAGAGAGTATCTTCCTGAGTGTTGTTCTCAGTGGCACTATAGCAGTCAGGTGGCCAATCGGTTTATCTATGGAGGGATTTAGGAGATCTAGGTCAATATGTATACAGGTGTTATCTGATGCGCTACCACTCGAAGGGGTACCAATAGGGGTTACAAGGGTAGCCAACAGATGTGCACTTAAGTACCACTTGTATTTCCTGTGTGTATGAATCCTCGACCATGAGTTTATACATGTAACGAAAGATATTTGTAGCTTAAAGACGTCGGAATATGTCTCTACCCTGAAAAAAAAATTAACCCACAATTTTGTGTCGAGGAAGGTGCTCTAATACCACTTGTAATATTCCAGATATAAAATAGTATGCAAAACAGAAATAATTGGCTAGAAATGGTAGGTAAACAACAATATAACTAGAACAACACCACAATCATACCAAAATAATACCAGAATAACACCAGAAAGAGAACTTGGATTACTGAGAGCAATGTTCACTTGCCTCTTCGAGGGGGAAACCTCGAGCAGAGGAGAGATCTATTACAATAATGTCCAAGAAAAAACTTCTCATACCCTCTACTCCTATTTATACTAAATATGTCTATCAAAAAAACAATCCAAGGGAAGATCCTTCTAGAAGTGGAAGCTTCTATTAGGTCTTCTTACATTTGACTTATTCTTCCTTATTGCTAGGCCTTATTTATGTTGACCTTTATTACATGGAAATATATTATTCTACCTACATGAGGGGTTAGGTCCCTAACAGTTCAATATTGGAAACAGAATGGGTGCACAAGTTTATACACACAATAGACACAATTTCGAAGAACTGGTATTTGGAATTGGAAATGTGCAGGGAGACAACAAGATGGGAAGAGTTGGTCCATAGGTTCAAAATCACATTTCATTGGAACATGAATCTCTAGAAATTGATGCAGCGCTACAAGATATATAAACAAAGATCTTCTCAAAATAAGGGACAATGGAGGTTGTACCATTATGCAGTGCACACATAGACAAGATGATTGTCCATGAGCTATTAGAGTGTTACAATGTATCTAAGGAGGATCATGCTGAAGAGGATCCCATAAATGTACAAGTACCTAAGACAGAAGGAAAATGAGCAGTAGAAGGGCCATAGATTGAATATGTTTCATGTACAGAGCCTATAAAGACGTGGAAGGTAAACATTGGGATGATAGAGAACCCCAAGTTTGCACAGATAGGAGATTATTGGAGTGAAGAGACAATTAAGAAGATTTCATACTTACTGCGAGAATATCAGGACATATTCCCAACGAAATTTTTAGAGATGAAGGGAATAGTAGGAGACTTAGGAGAATGAATATCCCACTGAAAATATGAGCTAATATAGTTTGACAGAGGCCTTGTGGGTTAAATATGAGTTACAAGGAGAAGGTGAAGGTTGAAATAGACAATATGTTGGACATGGGAATCATCAAACCGGTAGAAGAATCTAAGTGGATCATCCCAATGGTGGTGTAAGACAGGAAGATGGGAGGAATCAGGATCTGCATGGATCTAAGGAAGTTGAATGATGCATGCTTACATGACCCATTCCCCTCCTCTTTGTCTTTCTCTCTCCCCCTCACACACTCTCACGCACTCTCTCCCCCCTCGAACACCATTCATGAATGAGTTACCGGAGAATGTAGAAGGCCAAGAAACTTATTCTTTCACAGATGGATTCTCGAGGTACCATCAAAGAAAAATCGCAATGGAGGATCGATAGAAGATCACTTTTTTGGATGACTATGGGAGTTATCAGTGTACAATAATGCCATTTGGATTGAAGAATTCCCCTATGGTGCTTTTCATTGAAGCAATTGCAGCGTTCAAGGAGTTCATCCATAAGTTCATCGAAGTTTATTTGTATGATTGGACTATGTTTAGTCTACTGAAGGATCATATAGAAGCCCTTAGGATAATGTTGGATCGGTGTAGACGATGTTAGATTTCACTAAACTTGAAGAAGTGTATTTTTTGCACACCATTTGGAATTCTATTGGGACATGTAGTGTGAAAACATGGATTATTAGTATATCCAGCCAAGATTGTAGTAATTCTAGAGTTAGAACCCTCTACATCCATCAGACAATTGAGGGAAACTCTGGGGCATATAAGTTATTACAAGAAATTTATCAAAGGATATGTGCATATCATAGCACCAATGGAAAAGTTACTAAATAAGGAAATAAAGTTTCAATGGAATGAAGATTGTTAGAAGGGGTTGGACACCCTAAAGCAGAAACTTGTGACTGCGTCGATTTTAGTTTTTCCGGATTGGAACAAGGACTTCCATGTACATGTAGATGCATCGTCGATAGTGTTGGGTGCAGTACTATTTCAACCATAGGAGGGAACATAGATCACCCAACTGCTTTTGCAAGCAGGAAGTTGTCTATAGAAGAGAAGAACTATATGACCACGCAATGAGAAGGATTGGTAATGGTCTACGAACTATAGAAATTCAGGAATTACTTATTGGCATCTCACTTTAGGATGTATACATACCATTCTGCATTAAAATACTTAGAAAACAAGCCAGTGTTGGGGGGAAGAATATGCAAATGGATATTATTATTCCAGGAATATGACTTTTAGGTTGTAGTGAAACCATGGAAGTTGATTGCAAGACCATATCATCTATCATGTATATTGTCAAGTGAATATGTAGGCAATTTAGATGACAACTTCCTAGATGTGGAAAATTTTGCAGTAACTATGGTCGATGATTACTTCTCGGACATTGTGCAGTTTCTAAGTATAGGTATGGCTCCATCAGATATGACAGTTGCACAAAAGAAGCAATTGGTAGTGAAAGCAACATATTATCAGTCGATCATGGGGAATATAAACAATTTTGGTGTAGATGGAATATTAAGGCGTTGTGTGTTGGAACACAAGAGACCGATGATACTTGAAGAAGCACATGATGGGATCGTAGGAGGACATTATGTAGGGAGAACAATTGCACAAAAGATTTTGTATACGGTACTTTGGTGGCCTACACTTCACAAATATGTGAAGGATTATTGTCAGTCATGTGATGTATGCCAATGAGTAGGAAATCCATCTAGGAGGGATGGCATATATTTGAATCCATAGGTTGCGTTGCAATCATTTGAGAAATGGGTCATATAATTTGTGGGGCCAATCAACCCATAAGAAAGAATATCAGGGGCAAGATATATAACCATTGCGATAGAGTAATTGACAAGGTGGGAAGAAGCAACACCAGTTACATATTGCATCATACAGACTGTTGCAAGGCTTTTCTTTGAGAATGTAGTCACAATATTTGGTTGTTCGTGCATATTACTCAGTGATAAAGGTACAAACTTTCTAAATAATACTATTGAAGCATTGATTTAGGAGTTCCAAATGAATCATCAAAAGAGTACCCCATATCATCCTCAAGCCAATGGAACAGTGGAATCTTTTAACAAGATCTTGGAGAATGCTTTGACAAAAATTTGCAATGTAGGGAGAGAGGATTGGGACTTAAGATTCTTTGTAGTGTTATGGGATTATAGGACTACAAGTAAGAAGTTGACAGGGAAAACACCTTTCATGTTGGTCTTTGTACAAGAAGCAGTGATTCCTATGGAGTTTATTCTACCTATCATTCGCATTGCAACAATCACTTATCTATTAGACTCTAGTGTAGTAGAGGAGACGCTATCATAGTTGGTACAGGTTGAATAAGATTGGTTTGTCGTAGGTTTCCATCAACAGGTTCAGAAAGAAAGAGAGAAGACTCGGCATAATCAACACATTAAACAAAAGAAGTTTCAAGTCGGAGATTTGGTATTACTTTATGACAACAAGTTTATGCAGCATCCAAGAAATTTTAGAATGCATTGTTAGGACCCTATGTGATTCAGCAGGTAACAAAAACAGTTGTTGCACGATTGGAAACCTTGAATGGAGAAGTATTTGGAGGAATGGTGAATGGAAATCAGTTGAAACTCTATAGAGATGCTGATAGTCTGCGCAGTAATCTAGGCTATGCCAGAACACATATATTATAGTAGTTGTACCATAGTAGCAAGAAAAATAGGGAAAAACAAATAAAAAGTAGAAAAGGGAAGAAAATCAAATAAAAAGTAGATATAGTAAAAAGAAATAAAATTTTCGAGTCCTAAGGCATAAGAACTTTCCCAGAAGCAAGGGTTATCACACATCAGAAGGGAATTGTGCCAATTTTGAAGAAAATACACAGAAGAGACAAAATGTAAAGCACTCAGATGCAGCAACAAGAACTATTGCACAATTTGGAAATTACAGGATCATTAAAAAACATCAAATCACATAAACAACGGCTAGGAAATGGGAGTGACAAGTCATAAAGGCTTCGTATAATCTTAATTGGTAAAACTCGTCGGAAATCACGACATTTTGGCATTACGAAGGTGAAATCACATGATGGATTTGGTAATAAAGGGAAATTTATTTAAACAATTCATCAACCACGGTGGCAGATTGAACAAGGTAGTTAAGGCGGGATGAGACAGGTACAGTTGGCACGAAGGCACAAAAACAACAGGAATTCGTTAAGGCTAAGTCATTGTTGCATGCAAGAAGGAGAAAACAGAGCTAACCTAACGCAGGTGAGGTTGTTCCTCGACTCACCCGCTCTCAGGATCGATCAAAATCCCACTATTGAGCCGAAGCGGCTCTTTAGATTCCCAAGTGGAATCCCTGTCGAAATGTGACCCAATCCACAGGTCCTTCATTCATCGGCACAACCTCTACTCCTGACCATGACCTTTCCCCGACTCTGTATCGGGGTTCGAGGTTTCGGTATTTCCGTCATGACAAACCCTGTCCTCGTGAATCCCCGATTCTTGATTACCGATAAGCTCTCCTTTCCCCTTAGCCCCAAACGGCTAAGCCCTTAGTCCACACAATCGGTTCCACTCGACCACATCCTTGTATCACCCTATCGGGATTTCAAGTTCTAATTTCCTGATGATTTCTTTGTGCGTTATCCCCTCCTGGCTAGACTCTGGTCCATGTGACCGCTTCTCGTGACCACGTCTATAACTCCCATCGGAGTTTCAGTGTTTACGATGACACGAGGTTTATGTCCACGGAACTCCCAATTCTCCGATCCCCGATGGCTCCTTTCATGCGCTAGCCCTCCTGAGCTTAACTTTCTATCATATGACCAACTCCCGTGACCACAACCTTATCTCGTCGGGGCTACGGGGTTTGTGATGCCCCAATGCATACACCCTTTGAATTCCCGATCGTCCAAATCTCGACGCTCCGTTACGCTGACAGCTGGCCTCCACTACGTCGATGTCCTCCTTTGCTGTGATGACAATCAGCTCCCACTATGGCACCTTTCTTTAGTCCCGATATACTGACAATCTGTGTGGCCCAACGCGCCTAGGCCTTATCGGTAAATCGCGTTTCACGATTTTGCAATGCACAAAACTCTTGTCCCTGGGATCTCTGATATCCCGATGGAAAAAATGCCGACGGCGCCCGATCCTTTGCCACCTGTCCTCCAGATGGATGGCCCATATTCCCTTCTAGGTTTTGCTACATCAAGTGTCCCGACGCCTTGTCAATGCTTGGTGCCTTGAATCTCCGATACGGACGATCGCGTGACACGTGTCCCTCTTCAGACGGACGTCTCAGATTTACTCTCAGGATTTCGAGACTTTAGAAGTCCCGGTTCTCATGACCTCGAGAACTCTGATTTCCTGATGACTGATATCCCGATGGCTCACCAAAATACTGACGCGTGTTTTGTCGAGATCGATGGCTAGGATTCTCTCTTCAATATCCCGATGACTTGTCCGGGATTTCTCCTCCTGCTCACGGGATTAACTCCTGCATGACTCTTGCAGATCTGACGGCTGTCGGTGATCTGATCCAGGGTCTGACGGCTGTCAGTGATCTGATCCAGGGTCTGACGGCTCAGATAATTCCTCCTCGTGCGCTTCTCCTCCAGACACTAATCTCCATGCAACTCTTCCCGATCCAACGGTTGACGGGGTTTCCGAGTAAGATCCGACGGTTGTCGGTCTCCTCCATTTGTGGGATCCTCCTGAGCTCCTCCTAGATGTGAACTCCTCAATGCTCCAGATCTGATTTCCTGTCGATCTGACAGCTGCTGTTGCTCCTCCTAAGCTTGTGTGATTTCTTCCCAGAATTAAGGGAATTTAGATTTCTCCCAAGGCCTCGACCTTGTCTTCTTTTCTCAGCGAACTCCTCGACGTTGATTCTCACTGCGCGTATACAACACTTCCCTTCCTGAGCTTTCTCCTTCTTTTGAACCCTCTAAGGATTCTTTGACTCCTATGTCTCTGTAGAGTCTTCACGCGCAAAGCGATATTCGTCCTGAGCTTCTACGAGTACTCAGACCCCTTGGGGGATTTTCTCTTCTTTCCTCCTCCCACAGATGGAGAATACCTTCCTAGTCCCTTGCTCAAGCAATCTCCTCGATGAGCCTTCTGGGTGTTCAACAACCCAATAAATGTCCCACAGTGGACTCTTTCTTCAAATGGCAGAACTCCAAGAGTTCTCTGATCTCCTGTGCCTTCTTGCACGTTTTCTCGATGCCCTCCTGGCGGAGTCTCTTCTCTTCCACAGAACCCTCCAACGATTCTGTCTTCCTCCCCTGTGCACCTATGCACTTGCTTGATGCCCACCTGGAAGATCTTCTCAGAATCCTCAGTGATTCTAGTCTTTCTCAAACCCCCTACAGATTTCTTCTTCCTCAGTGCACCTCTGTACACATGCTCAATGCCCACTTGGCAGAGCTCTACAGAATCCTCCAGGATTCTATCTGCAACTGTATTTCAGCTACACTGCCTTACCTCCTGAGGTGTTCAGTAAACTCACGGGTATTCTTCCTGAGTTGATGACTCCAGTACTGTGCCTCAGCACGTCTTCGTCTGACTCCTCTGAGTTCAAAAGTGCATCCTCTGTGCATGGCTCTCAGAACCTCAGAGTTTTGTCACACCCTCCTGGTATGAAGCCTCAAAGAACTTCAACCTGAAATCAAACACAACTCTCTCTGCAAACATACAACCACAGCATATATTTACAGAATAAAGGGAACACACACAGACATCCACTCAACACAGAACATGTGCAGGAAAAACTGTTGTTTTGTATTAAAAATGGCAAAATGCATGTATCTTTACAATGGTGTTCCTGAGCTCTCTCGGCTCTACAACTCAACCATTACAACAACTCTCCTTCTTCAAAATGAGATCTAAAATCTCTTTTACCTGAGGGCTCATTGAGCGCTTCCCTCCAGGATTTCACCTACTCTAATAAATTACAATGAATGGTTGTCTAGTCTGCTATCCAGAACTAGATCTCAGCCGATCTACAATAAATGCCTATCTTATCTATAGCCTGCACAAAGGCATGGCTTTCCTATCTCAACATCCTAAGCACATTAAATTACATTGAATTTCAAATTCAAAATGAGGTTGCGCCTCTCTTCAGCCTTTGAATGCATGCACGCTGACGTGGCTGGTTGGTTGGTTGGCTGCATGGAGAGATGCTCCTGCATCATACTCCACAGCTGCAAAAATCATGAGCTCCTGCTCATGGGCTTCCCCTGTAGTTGTTGGAAATCCTCCTGGATCCCAAACGAATCTGTGGAGCTATCCATCCGCTCCATCTTCCTACTGCTGCTGCTTCTTCTTTTCTTCTGCCCAGCTGCTTCCTGCTGGCAGTGTCTGCTGACTTCAACATCAGCTTCCTGATGTCCTCTATCACTTCATCCAGCTGCTCCAATGGCTGGTTCTGTTGTTGTAGTCTCCTCAGCTGCAAAAATTTTTGGTCATTGGGCAGATCATCCTGATCTCCCATGCCTTCTTCATCCATTTCCAACTTCACTTGTTGGATGTGCATGCCCTGCACTTTCACCCTTTCCTCCAGGGCTTCCATCTGATCCCATAGATCAGTAAATCAAATGTTGTCTGCTTCTTCTTCCTCTGTTTCTGCAACCTCCCATGTTACATTCTTTTCAGCTTCCTGGTTGAAAATATCGAGCCATTCCTCAAAATTATCACCATCTTCTTCATATTCTGTTGCAAATTCCCCTGTTGCAATCTCTTCAGCTTCAATGCTGAACGCGTTGAGCCATTCCTCGGAATGCTCACTCCTTTCATCTTCTCCTTCGGATGTCAGCTCCAATGCTACAGCTTCCTGCTTTTCAGCTCCCTGGCTGAATATGCTGAGACACTCCTCAGAATGCTCATCATCCTTTTCATCTGCTTCTGCTTGTGTTTGGGCAGTTTCACACACCTGCTCCAATTCCTCCTTAACAGTCATTATCAGTTGTGACTGTTCTGCTCCTGTTGATGCACCTGCAATACAACTGTTTTCCTCCTCCTAGGCAAATGGTAGGAATATTTGTATTTCCCCAATCATCATTTGGCTCCTCATATCTTCTGCTGTCAGCTGTACCTGTTGATCCCTTTCCATCTCTGAACTTATGAGACTATCAGACAGTCTCATCTGCTTGGTCAGCTACTCGGGCTTATCGAAATCCACCTGCTCATCCCTACCCAACTAGCAATATGGGACGCTTCCGCTGCCTCCCTGGCAGATTTTGAGATCAACCGATCCCATTTTCATCAGCACCCAATGCTGGGTTGAACTCCCCTTCGAGTCCATGAGACCTTCATATGGTCTCACATTCTCATCTCTTCCCACCTGGTAGTTTAAAGTTCTCCCGCTGCCCTCCTGGCAGTCTTCGAGATCCCCCAGCGATCTCTGTTCATTGCCCAGCTGGCAATGCAAAATTCCCTGGCTGTCCTCCTGACATTCCATGAGATCTTCAGTTGATCTCATTTCTGTTTACTTGCCCATCTGGCAAATTGGAAACCTTCCACTGCCCTCCTGGCAGTCTATGATATACTCATCTGATCTCCTTTCATTGCCCAATTGGCAATGTGAAATTTCTTCTTCTCTGCCCTCCGAGCAGTCCTTGAGATCATCAGACGATCCCAATTCATTCTTTGTTCCCTTTCCCATCTGGAAATATGGAAACTCTCCAATGCCCTCCTGGCAGTCTATGAGATCCCTCAGCGATCTCTGATCATTCTCCTCCCCGAGAATGTCTCCAATCTTTGGTTCACATATGTAAACCATCTTCTCCTCTTCTATGGGTCTGAGGTTTTCAGCATGCCTCAGCCATCTCCTTAACAGCCTACGCTGTCTTATGACCATCAGTTCCCTGACTGGCCATTTCACCTTTGACGTCTTCATGGGCCATTCATATACCCATCTCGGCTTTTTATAATGCCGCATTTTCATTTCGAGCTCCTCCATCTCTCGCTTTATGTCAGCGAGTTATTTATCCATTTTTGTTGGGCTCATCAGCTCTGGCTTCTTCCGTTCATCATGCTTACGGCGTTCAGTAGCCATCTTGCTATGTTTATCTGCCTCCCTGACAGATCTGTTGTTGTCACTCCGCATCCCTGAGTGTTCCAGCTTCATCCTACAGTCTCCATGACTGTCTATAGACTGCTGCCTACTTGCAAATAAATCCTTACAGAGTCCTCAGCAACTCTGTCTTTTTCCTGCCTCCTCTGTCTGCAATATACAAACAGATTCCTTCTCTGATACCACTTGACGTGTGTATCAGACTGCTTTCTTCCTCTTTCTCCCTCTGTCTGAAGTATACAAATAGAGATGAGCTCTGATACCACTTGACGCAGGCGAGGTTGTTCCTCGACTCACCCGCTCTCAGGATCGATCAAAATACCACTATTGAGATGAAGCGACTCTTTAGATTCCCAAGTGGAATCCCTGTCGAAATGTGACCCAATCCATAGGTCCTTCATTAGTCGGAACAGCCTCTACTCCTGACCATGACCTTTCCCCGACTCTGTGTCGGGGTTCGGGGTTTCGGTATTTCCATCGTGACAAACCCCTATCCTTATGAATCCCTGATTCCCGATTACCGATAAGCTCTTCTTTGCCCTTATCCCCAAACGGCTAAGCCCTTAGTCCACACGACCGGTTCCACTCGACCACATCCTTGTATCACCCTATCGGGATTTCGAGTTCTAATTTCTCGATGAGTTCTTTGTGCACTAGCCCCTCCTGGCTAGACTCTGGTCCATGTGACCACTTCCCGTGACCATGGCTATAACTCCCATCGGATTTTCGGTGTTTACGATGACACGAGGTTTATGTCCACGGGACTCACGATTCTTCGATCCCCGATGGCTCCTTTTATGCACTAGCCCTCCTGAGCTTAACTTTTTCTCATATGACCAACTCCCGTGACCACAACCTTATCCCGTCGGGGCTAGAGGGTTTGTGATGCCCCAATGCATACACCCTTTGGATTCCCGGTCGTCCAAATCCTTACGCTCTGTTACGCTAATAGCTGGCCTCCACTACGCTGTTGTCCTCCTTTGCATTGATGACAGCCGGCACCCACTATGGCACCTTTCTTCAATCCCAATATGCTGATAGTTATCCCCCACTAACAATCCATGTGGCCCCACGCGCCTAGGCCTTATCAGGAAATCGCATTTCACGATTCTGCAATGCACAAAACTCTCGTCCCTAGGATCTTCGATATCCCGATGGACAAAATGTCGACGACGCCCGATCCTTTGCCACCTGTCCTCTAGATGGATGACCCAGATTCCCTTTCGAGTTTTGCTACTTCAAGTGTCCCGATGCCTTGTCGATGCCTGGTGCCTCGGATCTCCGATACGGATGATCACGTGACACGTGTCCCTCTTCAGACGGATGTCTCAGAATTACTCTCGGGATTTCGAGACTTTCGAAGTCCCGGTTCTAATGACCTCGAGAACTCCGATTTCCCGATGACTGATATCCCCATGGCTCACCAGAATACTGACACGTGTCCTGCCGAGATCGACAGCTAGGATTCTCTCTTCAATATCCCGATGACCTGTCCGAGATTTCTCCTCCTGTTCACGGGATTAACTCACATGTGACTCTTGCAGATCCGACGGCTATCGGCAATCTGATCCAGGTTCTGACGGCTCAGATAATTCCTCCTCGTGTGCTTCTCCTTCAGATACTAATCTCCGTGCAACTCTTCCCGCTCCAACGGCTAATGGGGTTTCCGAGTAAGATCCGACGGCTGTCGGTCTCCTCCTTCTGTGGGCTCCTTCTGAGCTCCTCCTGGACTTGAACTCCTCAACGATCCAGAACTGATTTCATGTCGATCTGACGGCTGTTGTTGCTCCTCCTGAGCTTGTGCGATTTCTTCCCAAACTTAAGGGAATTTAGATTTCTCCCAAGGCCTCGGCCTTGTCTTCTTTTCTCAGTGAACTCCTCGACATTGAGTCTCATTGCGCGTATACAACACTTCCCTTCCTGAGCTTTCTCCTTCTTCCGAACCCTCTAAGGATTCTTTGAATCCTGTGTCTCTGCAGAGTCTTCGCGCATAAAGCGCTATCCGTCCTGAGCTTCTACAAGTACTCAGACCCCTTGGGGGATTTTTTCTTCTTTCCTCCTCCCACAGACAGAGAATACAAATACCTTCCTGGTCCCTTGCTCAAGCAATCTCCTGGCTGAGCCTTCTAGGTGTTCAACAACCCAATAAAGGTCCCGCAGTGGACTCTTTCTTCAAATGGCAGAACTCCAAGAGTTCTATGTTCTCCTATGCCTGCTTGCACGTTTTCTCGACGCCCTCCTGGCGGAGTCTCTTCTCTTCGACAAAACCCTCCAGTGGTTCTATCTTCCTCCCTTGTGCACCTATGCACTTGCTTGATGCCCACCTGGTAGAGCTTCTCAGAATCCTCAATGATTCTGGTCTTTCTCAAACCCCCTACAGAGTTCTTCTTCCTCAGTGCACCCCTGTACACACGCTCAATGCCCACTTTGCAGAGCTCTACAGAATCCTCCACGATTCTGTCTGCAACTGTATTTCAGCTACACCGCCTTACCTCCTGAGGTGTTCAGTAACCTCACAGGTATTCTTCCTGAGTTGATGACTCCAATACTATGCCTCAGCACGTCTTCGTCTGACTCCTCTGAGTTCATAAGTGCATCCTCTGTGCACGGCTCTCAGAACCTCAGCGTTCTGTCACACCCTCCTGGTATGAAGCCTCAAAGACCTTCAACCTGAAATCAAACACAACTCTCTCTGCAAACATACAACCACAGCATATATTTACAGAATAAAGGGAACACACACAGACATCCACTCAACACAGAACATGTGCAGGAAAAACTGTTGGTTTGTATTAAAAATGGAAAAATGCCTGTATCTTTACAATGTTGTTCCCGAGCTCTCTCAGCTCTACAACTCAACCATTACAACAACTCTCCTTCTTCAAAATGAGATATAAAATCTCTTTTACTTGAGGGCTCATCGAGCGCTTCCCTCCAGTATTTCACCTACTCTACTAAATTACAATGAATGGCTGTCTAATCTGCTATCCAGAACTAGATCTCAGCTGATCTACAATAAATGCCTATCTTATCTATAGCCAGCACAAAGGCATGGCTTTCCTAGCTCAACAGCCTAAGCACATTAAATTACATTGAATTTCAAATTCAAAATGAGGTTGCGCCTCTCTTCAGCCTTTGAATGCGTGCGCGCTGACGTGGCTGGCTAGTTGGCTGGCTGCATGGAGAGATGCTCTTGCATCATACTCCACAGCTGTAAAAATCATGAGCTCCTGCTCATGGGCTTCCCCTGTAGCTGTTGGAAATCCTCCTGGATCCCAAACGAATCTGTGGAGCTGTCCATCCGCTCCATCTTCCTACTGCTGCTGCTTCTGCACTGCTGCTGCTTCTTCTTTTCTTCTGCCCAGCTGCTTTCTGCTGGCAATGTCTGCTGACTTCAACATCATCTCCCTGATGTCCTCTATCACTTCATCCAGCTACTCCAATGGTTGGTTCTGTTGTTGTAGTCTCCTCAGCTGCAAAAATTTTTGGTCATTGGGAATATCATCTTGATCTCCCACGCCTTCTTCATCCATTTCCAACTTCACCTGTTGGATGTGCACACCCTGCACTTTCACCCTTTCCTCGAGGGCTTCCATCTGATCCCACAGATCAGCAAAGAAAATGTTGTCTACTTCTTCTTCCTCTGTTTCTGCAACCTCCCATGTTGCATTCTTTTCAGCTTCCTGGTTGAAAATATCGAGCAATTCCTCAGAATGCTCACCATCTTCTTCATCTTCTGTTGCAAATTCCCCTATTGCAGTCTCTTCAGCTTCAATGTTGAACATGTTGAGCCATTCCTCGGAATGCTCACTCCTTTCATCTTCTCCTTCGGTTGTCAGCTCCAATGCTACAGCTTCCTGCTTTTCATCTCCCTGGATGAATATGCTGAGACACTCCTCAGAATGCTCATCATCCTTTTCATCCGCTTCTCCTTGTGTTTGGGCAGTTTCACACACCTGCTCCAATTCCTCCTTAATAGTCATTATCAATTGTGACTGTTCTATTGCTGTTGATGCACCTGCAATACAACTTTTTGCCTCCTCCTGGGCAAATGGTAGGAATATCTGTATTCCCCCAATCATCATTCGGCTCCTCATATCTTCTGCTGTCAGTTGTACCTGTTGATCCCTTTCCATCTCTGAACTTATGAGACTATCAGACAGTCTCATCTACTTGGTCAGCTCCTTGGGCTGATCGAAATCCACCTGCTCATCCCTGCCCAACTGGAAATATGGGACGCTTCCGCTGCCTCCCTGGCAGATTTTGAGATCAACTGATCCCATTTTCATCAGCACCCAATGCTGGGTTGAACTCCCCTTCGAGTCCATGAGACCTTCAGATGGTATCGCATTCTCATCTCTGCCCACCTAGCATTTTAAAGTGCTCCCGCTGCCCTCCTGACAGTCTTCGAGATCCCCCAACGATCTCTGTTCATTGCCCAGCTGGCAATGCGAAATTCCCTGGCTTTCCTCCTGACAGTCCATGAGATCTTCAGCTGATCTCATTTCTGTTTCCTTTCTCATCTGGCAAATTGGAAACCTTCCACTGCCCTCCTGGCAGCCTATGAGATCCTCATCTGATCTCCTTTCATTGCCCAATTGGCAATGTAAAATTTCTTCTTCTCTTCCCTCCGGGCAGTCCTTGAGATCATCAGATGATCCCAATTCATTCTCTATTCCCTTGCCCATATGGCAATATGGAAACTCTCCAATGCCCTCCTAGCAGTCTATGAGATCCCTCAGCGATCTCTGATCATTCTCCTCCCCGAGAATGTCTCCAATCTCTGGTTCACAGATGTAAACCATCTTCTCCTCTTCTATGGGTCTGAGGTTTTCAGCATGCCTCAGCCATCTCCTTAACAGCCTACGTTGTCTTATGACCATCAGTTCCCTGACTGGCCATTTCACCTTTGGCATCTTCATGGGCCATTCATATACCCATCTCGGCTTTTTATCCTACTGCATTTTCATTTCGAGCTCCTCCATCTCTCGCTTTATCTCATCAAGTTCTTTATCCATTTTTGTTGGGCTCATCAGCTCTGGCTTTTTCCGTTCAGCATGCTTATGGCGTTCAGTATCCATCTTGCTATGTTTATCTGCCTCCATGACAGATCTACTGTTGTCACTCTGCATCCCTCAGTGTTCCAGCTTCATCCTACAGTCTCCCTGACTGTCTATGGACTGCTGCCTACCTGTAAACAAATCCTTACAGAGTCCTCAGCAACTCTGTCTTTTTCCTGCCTCCTCTGTCTACAATATACAAACAAATTCCTGCTCTGATACCACTTGACGTGTGTATCAGAGTGCTTCCTTCCTCTTTCTCCCTCTATCTGATGTATACAAACAGAGACGAGATCTGATACCACTTGATGTAGGCGAGGTTGTTCCTCGACTCACCCGCTCTCAGGATTGATAAAAATCCCATTATTGAGCCGAAGTGGCTCTTTAGATTCCCAAGTGGAATCCTTGTCGAAATGTGACCCAATCCACAGGTCCTTCATTCGTCGGCACGGCCTCTACTCCTCACCGTGACCTTTCCCTGACTCTGTATCGGGGTTTGGGGTTTCAGTATTTTTGTCGTGACAAACCCCTGTCCTCGTGAATCCCCGATTCTCGATTATCGATAAGCTCTCCTTTGCCCTTAGCCCCAAATGGCTAAGCCCTTAGTCCACACAACCGATTCCACTCAACCACAGCCTTGTATCACCCTATCGGGATTTCGAGTTCTAATTTCCCGATGAGTTCTTTGTGCGCTAGCCCCTCTTGGCTAGACTCTGGTCCATGTGACCACTTCCCGTGACCACGGCTATAACTCCCATTGGAGTTTCGGCGTTTACGATGACATGAGGTTTATGTCCACGGGACTCGCGATTCTCCGATCCCCGATGGCTCCTTTCATGTGCTAGCCCTCCTGAGCTTAACTTCCGCTCATATGACCAACTCCCATGACCACAACCTTATCCTGTTAGGGCTACAGGGTTTGTGATGCCCCAATGCATACACCCTTTGGATTCCCGGTCGTCCAAATCCTGATGCTCTGTTACGCTGACAATTGGCCTCCACTACACCGCTGTCCTCCTTTGTTGTGATGATAGTCGGCTCCCACTATGGCACCTTTCTTCAGTCCCAATATGCTGATAGTTGTCCCCCACTAACAGTCCGTGTGGCCCCACACGCCTAGGCCTTATCGGGAAATCGCATTTCGCGATTTTGCAATGCAAAAAACTCTCATCCCTAGGATCTCGGATATCCCGATGGAAAAAATGTCGACGGCACCCAATCCTTTGCCACCTGTCCTCCAAATGGATGGCCTAGATTCCCTTTCAGGTTTTTCTACTTCAAGTGTCCCGACGCCTTGTCGATGCCTGGTGCCTCGGATCTTCGATACGGATGATCGCATGACACGTGTCCCTCTTCAGACGAACGTCTCAAATTTACTCTCGGGATTTCAAGACTTTTGAAGCCCCGGTTCTCATGACCTCGAGAACTCTGATTTCCCGATGACTGATATCCCGATGGCTTGCCAGAATACAGACGTGTGTCCTATCGAGATCGATGGCTAGGATTCTCTCTTCAATATCCCAATGACCTGTCCGGTATTTCTCCTCCTTTTCATGGGATTAACTCCCACGTGACTCTTGCAAATCCCACGGCTGTCGGTGATCTGATCCAGGGTCTGACGGCTTAGATAATTCCTCCTCGTGCGCTTCTCCTCCAGAGACTAATCCTCGTGCAACTCTTCCCGATCCAATGGCTGACGGGGTTTCCGAGTAAGATCCGACGGCTGTCGGTCTCCTCCTTCTGTGGGCTCCTCCTGAGCTCCTCCTGGACGTGAACTCCTCAACGGTCCAGATCTGATTTCCTGTCGATCTGACGGCTACTATTGCTCCTCCTGAGGTTGTGCGATTTCTTCCCAGAGTTAATGAAATTTAGATTTCTCCCAAGGCCTAGGCCTTGTCTTCTTTTCTCAGTGAACTCCTTGACGTTGAGTCTCGCTGCGCGTATACAACACTTCCCTTCCTGAGCTTTCTCCTTCTTTCGAACCCTCTAATGATTCTTTGACTCCTGTGTCTCTGCAGAGTCTTCGCACGCAAAGCGCTATCCATCCTGAGCTTCTACGAGTACTCAGACCCCTTGGGGGATTTTGTCTTCTTTCCTCCTCCCACAGACGGAGAATACAAATACCTTCCTAGTCCCTTGCTCAAGCAATCTCCTGGATGAGCCTTCTGGGTGTTCAACAACCCAATAAAGGTCCCGCAGTGGACTCTTTCTTCAAATGGCAGAACTCCAAGAGTTCTCTGTTCTTCTGTGCCTGCTTGCACGTTTTCTCAACGCCCTCCTGGCGGAGTCTCTTCTCTTCCACAAAACCCTCTAACGGTTCTGTCTTCCTCCCTTGTGCACCTATGCACTTGATTGATGCCCACCTGGTAGAGCTTCTCAGAATCCTCAGTGATTCTGTTCTTTCTCAAACCCCCTACAGAGTTCTTCTTCCTCAGTGCACCCCTGTACACACGCTCAATGCCCACTTGGCAGAGCTCTACAGAATCCTCCACGATTCTGTTTGCAACTGTATTTCAACTACACCGCCTTACCTCCTAAGGTGTTCAGTAACCTCACAGGTATTCTTTCTGAGTTGATGACTCTAGTACTGTGCCTCAGCACGTCTTCATCTGACTCCTCTGAGTTCAGAAGTGCATCCTTTGTGCACGGCTCTCAAAACCTCAGCGTTCTGTCACACCCTCCTGGTATGAAGCCTCAAAGACCTTCAACCTGAAATCAAACACAACTCTCTCTACAAACATACAACCACAGCATATATTTACAGAATAAAGGGAACACACATAGACATCCACTCAACACAGAACATGTGCAGGAAAAACTGTTGGTTTGTATTAAAAATGGAAAAATGCCTGTATCTTTACAATGGTGTTCATGAGCTCTCTCGGGTCTACAACTCAACCATTAAAACAACTCTCCTTCTTCAAAATGAGATCTAAAATCTCTTTTACCTGAGGGCTCATCGAGCGCTTCCCTCCAGGATTTCACCTACTCTAATAAATTACAATGAATGGTTGTCTAGTCTGCTATCCAGAACTAGATCTTAGTCGATCTACAATAAATTCCTATCTTATCTACAGCCTGCACAAAGGCATGGCTTTCCTGGCTCAACAGCCTAAGCACATTAAATTACATTGAATTTCAAATTCAAAATGAGGTTGCACCTCTCTTCATCCTTTGAATGCGTGCATGCTGACGTGGCTGGTTAGCTGGCTGGCTACATGGAGAGATGCTCCTGCATCATAACCAGATTGAATTTGAGAGCACCAGAGTCAAGCTACCAGAGCTGAGCTTCAACTACCTGTGAAGAGACGCAAAGATAGTCTAGGAATCCATCACAGAATACGAATGGCACCACCCAAATGTGGAGCATCATCTACAGTAGCGAGGAAAGAAAAAATAGCAATCAAGACACCATAGGTCGAGGTAGTAGTCATAGCTTCGGTTTTGGAGCCACATGTGAGTCTTCACAAAGAATACCTACCATTAAGGATGGATGACATGCCAACAATACACGTACCTGCCAATGGGAAGTACTCATTGGGGACAACATTAGTTCCACCTAGTGTAATCATCAAAGGGGAGATGCTTGGAAAAATTGGAGGTCTTAAATTCATGGGCAATGACATCACTTATGCACAGAAATTCCTGAAGTTGGACAGGGAACAATATTTGTGCACTAGGAGCATCCCAGAAATAGGAGAAATCCTGCTAGAGTCACAGGAGTGGGCGTCGGGGTGGAGAAGGCATGTATATTAAACTTGTTCGACATTCCACACTTCGGACAAAGTTTGCAGATAAATACATATGTGAAGGTAATGTTGATTTGTGTTCATGGGGGCACACTCTGGCGTTATCCCCCAACATCAATCGATATTGCATTGATTGCGCGTATTACAAGACTTCCAAAATATGGTGAGGATCTGAGCATGTTTTTCAACAAGGTGGGAGAGCGATTCCTCTTTGAATCCATGAAGGAGAAATTCGACACATTCAGGGGAAAGAGGGGACTAGATGTCAAAAGAATCAATGACAAAAATGTGAGGTTTGCGACGTAGGTACTATCCTACAAGTTATTGCGAAAATTTCGTAAATATGAAGTATTGGTTGCAGTCATTGCAGCTGCAGAGAAATATGTAGAAGGGGTTCAGATGAATTGGGCCACCTTTTTGGTGAATCAGTTCTTACAGGATTGCACTAGGGCCCAAGAAAAGGGCATGGAATTCCATTACACATGGTCGTTGATATTGATTGTGTTGGTCGATTGGAAAGAACCAGGGTAGTACCATCACATGCGCACATCAGGTAGAAGAAATTTGGCTATGAGGTATGCTAACTTATGGCATACAATGAACAAAATAAGACAACAGGACAAAAATGTCATATTCTTTGTATATTTCAATGCTATCGAGTGGAAAATTACACACACATTGCACATATTAGCAAAGATGGTAGCAACATACAAGGATATCGCGTGGTTTAGAGTGGGCATGCACCATATGTATGTGCAAGCCAAGAAGGATATAGCATGCCAATGGTTTCCAACTAGTTACAGGTTGAAAACAGAGGACATAAGCTTGATATTCAATGACTAGGAAGGGGACTAGAAGATCCCAACAGATAATATAGGACAATCAGAAGAGGAAGAAGAACAAGATAAAAATGATGAAGAACCACATAAAAGTGATGAGGACCCAGATGACAAGCAAGGAAATGATCACATGAATGGCGTAGGTGATATGCCTGGGGCATCCACCATAGAATCTCAATTGACAAGATTCAAGCGGAAGGACAAGGGGAAATAAAAAGCAGGAGGGGTGCGCAATAAAACTAAGGTGCACAGATAGACCCCAATCTATACATTAATTAATTATGATATGGACATAATAGGATACCAGGTACGGGATGCCATAGAAGAAATATTGGAGGAAGCAAGAAGAGAAACAGAAGAAAGTGAAAGATTGGTTGGTAGTGCTCCAGCATATATTGGAAACAGTGAGCATCACAAAGGATTGTAGGGGTGAGGATGGAAAATCCATGGTTCTAGGAAAGGAATCCGATAGTGCGCATTCGGTCGTGACCCAGTTAACAGTTGGGCATAGGATATTGTAGGATGAAACAAGTGCATTGGAACTTCTGACGGATGAGTTGCAGGAATAGGTAGACACTAGGATATTTGAACCTAGTTACATCGCAGTTTTCCATGCAGAGACTACAAGATTTGCAAGTAGGACTATTAAAATAAATTTAGAACAGAGGAGAGCAAGTGCAGCAGGAGCTTACTAGAGTAATGGATGAAAGGGTCCAGTTGCAACAAAAATATGACATTGTGTTGCAACAAAAGAAGGAGTTTGAGGGCCAAATCAAGGAGGTACTAAAGAATAAAACTAAAGTTGAGGAAAGGGTCAGAAAATCCCTTAAGGAGAAGGATGAAGTTGAAGCCATAACACAGAAAACCCAAGCAACAACCCAAAATCTATACAAGGAAATTTTAAAAGTCCCCATAGTTGTTGAAGCTACTATGGAGGAACAAGAGTTAAAGATTGGTGAAGTCATTAAGGGCTTCAAAGAGGAAATTTAGGACTTACAGTTGAGGAATATTCTAGGAACGCCACTGGAAGTGTGCGAAGGCAAAGAAAGAATGGCAACGACAACGGTTGCCAACATTAATAAGATATAGGGAGACTGCACAAAAATCTGTGAAGAGAGTGCACAGGTGTGGATATAATTAGTAGAAGACCCTGAGATGAAGGACATAGAGGCCCAGCTAAGAGAAGTGCAAGAACAAGCACACCAATAAATAGAAAGGGTTGTTACACTTCCACAAGTGGAGCGTATGACAACCATTTTAGCTTAGTGGTAGGAACATGTAGAAGTTGAGAAGATGAGGGATCAAAAAAATATCCTTCAACAATGGTTGGAACCACTACAAGAAGAAGTAATGAGGATAATAGGGGAGCTATCCACTATGCAGGGAAAGGTCAAATAGGTAGTGTATCAAGGAGAGGAAAAACTCATAGGTTTGACTGTGTAGGGGGCGAGGAGATCACACAAAAAGAGGCAGAGATCATCAAAAAAGTGGAGGTAGAAAAGGAAGCCTCCCAAAAATTTGTTACAACATGGAAGAGAAAGGAAAAATCTTGAGTGGATCAGTACAAGCCACAGGTGAGTGTTGGGGGCATGTTGGAAAGGCATTTTTGGAATAAGTTTTGAGAAAAATCCTAAGTACAGAAGAGAAGAAGAGGAAGGATGAGGAAGTGCATAGCTGGGATGCATCGAGAAGGACACCACGCAGTAGAAAAAATAAGATAGAGAATAAATAAAGGATAAGACTAAAGTGGAATAAAGAAGGATAATAAAATAGATAAAAAGAAAAGATGGCAGCTCGACATTCTAAAGATGGAAGGATGCACACAAGCAGCATGAAGATGGAAAAGCATAAGAAAGCAGTCGAACAACCAGTTAACTGAATTAGCCATGCAATATAATGGGTTTTTGGGATGTATCAAGTATGGTTTTAAGCCCTAGAATTGATGTATAAATATGTAATGGTTTGGGAGATTAGAGGTTCTAGTCTATGATATGTATTGAGGGATATGTCATGTTATGTTCTACTGAGGTTTGTTCGGTTTCTGTTATTTTCTGGTTTCAGTATGTAATAGAGAGGAACTTGTGTCTGAATATAAGGGATTATGCAAATGGATAGAGAGGCTTGCACTGTAGAGCAACTAGGATAGGAGAAGCAAAATATGTCCATAATACATCTATGTAAGCGTAGTGTGCAAGCCTAAAGCATTGAATGAAATCATAATAAAGAAGACAACCAATTGGACATATCCCAGATTTGGGTGAACCATGTTAATGTTCTGTTATATGTCTTCTATGTCATTGCTTATGAATTTTGCATGGTTGCACAATATATTATATTTTTATTATGGATGATCTTTGCGCAAATAATCATGATTGTCACAACAATAAGTTTATGTTGTAATATGGAGTATATTGATAATATGAACTTGAATGATTAAGTAAGTTAATATAGAATAAGGATGTATTTACACGCACAGAAATAATAAGGAAGAGAGAACCGAATGATTTCCCTCCCATTCCCTTACTATTGCAGATGTCTGGTTCTTGTAGTCCCAATAGATACCTCAGGTGAGACTTCATCTACTCAAGCAAGTGATGTCAAAAGGCCAGGTGTCTGGTAGGTTTTTTTGGTCAGAGATGAATCGAACCTAGGGTCTTACAAACCACATACAACACAAACACATCCACCATTTAATCCTTAAACTATGTCTACCCTATTTTATGTTGCTTACCATTTAAAACAAACAATCATAGCTTAATGATTTAAATTTCTATTTAGTGACAATAGGCAGTGAGTTTTATTCATCTTTGAGGGAGTCCCCTCTGGTCCAAGAGCCAGCTTGTGGCCTAAAGTAGGTTTCAACATGTTTTGGCATTGTTTCTAAGTAGCCAAGAACAATCTCAAGTTACAACATGAAATTTGAGAAGCCTCTCCAGACGTTTGGGAATTCCATCCATGGGTTCCGCTAAGTTTAGAGCACCTTGGGACAGCCAGGGTGGAATTACCACTATTTGATTTAGATTTTCACCCATGTTATCTTAAATCAACTTATGGGTTTTCACCATCAATTTTATGCTCAGACCTGGGATGAGTGGTAGGAATTTGACTCAAGGGAACAGGGACTTCCCGTAGAGCAGTTTCAATCAGATCCTATATGGAGTCGACAAGATTATTGGTCTGATTATTGGGTCATCTTACGTGAGTAAATATCCTCCTGGGGAGTTCTGAGGTTCTTGGTAGATGGCCAAGTAACTTCGCATATGCACTAGTAATATGTCGAGTTTCAGCAAACTCTTCGTTTGATACAAGATACCAAGTTTCTAGTTGATTTTCAATGCTTCCAGTGACACTATCAAATGTGAGGTTTGTGTTTTCAAATTAGGTATCATGTTCAAAAGGGAAATGAGAAAAACATTGTTGGACAAGAATATTTTTAGAGGAATGGTCATGCGTTCATCGGAAACTTTTTCTAGCAATGCAAAATTAGGCCCTCCTAGCACCAATTATGTTGGTGGGGTGGAAATGTCCTACAACAGTAAGGGGTACTCCCCAATACAAGGTCTTGATTAGACTATGCATTGTTTGGTTTAGGAGACCCATCCAGATTCTGACCCATCTTCCATTATTGGTTATGAGGGTGGATGGTTGAATAGTTATGTGAATGAAGATGTAGATGAAGAATATATAAAATCATAAGATAAATCTAATCTATTCTATCCTATCCTATCTAAGAGAAAACTATTGTAACCAAATGAGTTGAAATGAAACTAAACTTTGCAAACACTTCACTTAGATAGTTGTTATGAATATGCAAAGATAAATAATGCATGCATACGAATACATAACCAGAATAGTCTAAGTCATATTACCGCAAACATTAACAACTCATATGTTCATGACATAAACATAAGAAAGAATAACACGATTGTTATAAAAATAACAATTGCTTTAAAATAGTCTATGAGAAACAATATATCCTTATAGCACATGTAAATAGTAAATAATCTGTTGAGAAATAGTTGATAGCAAGCCACCATTTACAAATAGTTGTTCCTTTTGTCAAAATTGGCCCTAAGGGCTTCTCAATGTTAATTAACATAGTGTTTTCTCTGAAAATAGTTCCTTGAGTGTATACAATGCTTGAAGAGCCCCGACAAAATGGGATTCTTCCTTTATTTATAAAACTATTACTAACTTCTAAAAATGTCTTCTTGCATTCCTCAAGAAGCAGTTACAAAATTGTTTAGCTTCCCCCACTTACTATTGACATATGTGAGAATGGGGACGAAACTAGGGGTAGTTGGGAAAAAGAAGAAACAACATATAGTTGAAAGAAAAAATGCATTTTCTATTTCATCTTAGTCATGTACTCTTGTCCCTAATGTAAGTTGTCTAGATCTTGTAATGGTCATAGAGTGAGTCGATTATTTTTTACAAGAGTTCCTCAAGAGAATCTTCATCTTTGGTTGTGTTGTCATTGAGGATCTTCATGTATTTTTCTAAGGTACCCGTGAATGCATGGATCATGGTATGTGCTTTGGTGGGCTATATGAGGTGTTTCTCAATTAGATCTATTGTCACCTTGGTAATTTCTCCAGTTATCTCTCACATGTGACTTGTGCTCTGTTGGATTTTGTCGAGAAACTACTCCATCATGAGAGTCTTAATGAGCTCTTCTAGGGGAGGGAGATGACTCTTTTGTATCAAAACTTGTACCACTTTGTGAAGTTGTGAACAAATTTCTAATGAGTTGTTCGTCTCTTTGTCTTCTCTATGCACAGCTTGCTAACAGCGATCAAGTGAAGCAGAGTCAATCTTTCTTTCTATTCCTAAGGGATGGGGGAGTTCAGCTAGAGAGTCTGGGTTATCAGCAATCCATTTATCAACCTCACATAGACCTTCTTGGATGGTGATAAGTTGGGTGTTCTTGGATTGTACCCTGCTATGTTGTTCTATTATGTTGGTTGTCATATGTTGGAAAAGGTGCAAGTGGGCATACATGCTTTTGATGGCTTCCTCTAGTTCTTTCCTGAACTTATCTACACTTTCCTTGAACTCTTTCAGCCTGTCCTCGTCTATCCTAATATGTCGTATGTATTCCTCTAACTCCTTGATTCTATCATCCTTCTCTTGATTTTGGTGATACAGGTTCTTAAGGTTTTGTTTCATCATCATAGTAAAAGTGATTCTAGTAGAGGCTATATAAAGTGGGTCATCGTTGACAATTTCCGTTACTAGAGTTTTTGTAATGACAAATAATGGGTTGCCACCTATGACCAGGACCTTTATGGTTTGTGTTTTCATGATGTGGCTCATGGCTTTGTCATACCTGAAATTTTTCAAGTTTGGCACTTTGCTCAGTCTATATGGGGTGTTGAGCCCCAAATTCAACCCACCAAATTGAGTGTGACTGCTAGAAATTCACGTTGATATCTTCGGGATGTCGATGTCCATTAGTTATGCATTGTTATTCCAAGCATCTTCATCTTTCTTCCATTGTTCCTCTTCTAATGCCCTGGCTAAAGCTTCAATTGTTTCTTTCTGTGTCACTTCTACCACTATTGTTGCTTCTGTTGTAGCTCTTTGAGCTATTGCTTTATGTTCAGTTTTAGCTTCTTCTTCCTTCTCAGTGGCATACTTTTCTTCTACTTCTACTTTAGTTGTTGTTGTCGTTGCATCATCTTTTTCCTTAACTCTAGCTTCACCAGTTTTCATCTTCTTTTCTACTGCATATTCCTTTCTTTTGTGAAATTTTTCTTTCTTTCTTCTCTTCTTCTCCATTGTTGTTTCTTCTTCTTCGACTGACCCGAAATACATGGTCATCATTCTTGTAAAAATTTTTGTTGTTGCTTGTTCTTCCTATTTGTTTTGTTCTTATTTACATGTTATTTCTTCATTGGAAATCCTCCCCGGAGGTTTGCTTGCCTTCTAGTAATCACCTCATCGTAGGTATTTTCTCCACAGTGTATTTCTTCTTCCTCCCAAACGAAGGAAGTGTATCCCATGGGACGCCATACTTATTACAATGTTCCTTAACCACTTTCTTTGGGTTGTGCCTCCTGAATTTCTCTTCTCTAAAGTGATATGAAAGAAACATATCCACTTTGTCCTAGGCATGCTTGGTGTTTGCAAATGAGTAGGAGTCGATCCACAATGGGAGTGGGGGCTAGATAGCTTTCTTGTTTTGGTAGAGCACTGCCCCGACTCCATTGATCACTTTTTGTTAGGCTACTTCTTGGAGAACCAATTTTTTATGGAAAAATATTGGGAGTAAATGCAGAGCTTCGGTATCCTCGTATATCCTAATGTATGTCTCGTGTTCCATTAAGTACAAGTCCCTTGTATTTGTAATTACCGCTAATGCCTTGTTGGTCATGCATAGTTCTGGCGCATAGAAAATGTTTTCATATAATGGTGTCAAGAAGTGGTCACATATCATATGGTACGTTGTCCTATACTTGTGCTCCTAGAGCACCTTGCGGTAATTATGTATGGAAAGATCCATCGGTTTTCATGCCCAACCCATCTTTGGGTACTAATGTGTGACACACATGATGTCTAGTAGATATGATGACATATGAAAACTTAGGAATGTCTCGGGCTCGGCCTCCTTAACAACTGTGATAGACTCTGTCAAATTTACTGATATGATCTCAGCCTAATCAAATGTTGACCCTTCATATACGTAGTAATAGATCAGTGGCATCAGTGCCAGAGTGAATTTAGAGGTGTCTAGCTCTCCATACAATATGCAAAGAATAGCCATGATGTATTGATATGGCTTCCTCAACAAGGTGGTTGGGTACCTGCTGGTCGGTCTATGTTTTAATGACTTATCTAGTTTGTACCAGATGTTGAACAAGTCTCTTTCTGTGTGCTTGAATCCATCGAGAAGTTCTTCATCCAAATTCATGGTTCCCTATTCTAGATGATAATATTTTTCCAAATTGGTTGGTTGAAACGAAGCTATGACCTCTCCCCTTGCGTTGTGTATGTACCTGTTTTCCAAGTCTATGTGTTTGAGAATCCAAGAAATTACATCTGCATAGGGAAATACTGTAGGATGGGTTGCTACTCTATGTATACTTACTGGAGCGAATGATAGGAAGCATGTCGGTTAATGCTTGTGTTTTGGAGGAGTTTCAAGGAATTATTTCGATCACGCAGGAGGAGATTATGGAAAGACCTCTAGTTTGGACCGGAGTAGTTACTAGGAAGTGCTCTCCTTTCATCATTTAGTTCTGGAGGAGTTTCTACGAAGGGTGTCGATCAAAAGGATCACATTTCGGCAAAGTTTATGACAATTCCTCCAGTCCAACCGATGGAGTTCTTAAGAAATCCTCCAGTATGTACCAGAGGTGTTGATAGGAACCTCTCTGATGTGCATTGGGAGACTCGAGAGGAACTCTTCCAATATCAAATAATAATCCTTGAAATTTTTCTAAGTGTTAGGATTAAACAAAAAGATAGATAAACCAATCATCAAAGAGGGTTGAGAAGAATCAAAGGTCAAAAGTCGAGGTAACCCTGTTGAGCGAGTTAGGAATCTTTCATAAAGAAAATGAGGGGTCCCATTTTCTTAGAAAGGGGTGGCTTTTCAAGCAAGGTTTTAAGAAAAGGGAAGGTTTTGATGTCCGACATAACATGGTCATATCGAAGAATTTGCACTCGAGTATTGACACATATTTCAGTAATTGGCAATTCAAGCGACCTATTGAAATATGAATCCAGCAATCACATCATTGTACTTATATGTGTGTCATATGAATGAATAAGAACAATTCACTCTTATCTAAATTTATGTGTTCTAACAATATCTCATATTAAAAATTTCATCCATTTAAAATAATTTTGGTCGATTTTCAAAAAAATAATAATATACCCCATGTATTTTGAATGGAAAAAAAAGGTTGATTTCATTAAAAATTTATATTACATATATAAAAAATTGCATGCATGTGGATGGCATGCATTTCTCTAATTAACACAAATATTAACAATATGTGCCCCTCTTCTATCACATGTCCCAGGGGTGCCTTAATTGTTGAGTTATTAATGTTGCCAAACACTTATGGCATGGCTTTCAAAAACACAGTTGAATAGATGAATGAATGATCGTTTTCCCCTAGATTTTTATTGTGTTCCCCTAGGGTCATATTGATCTAGGTGGATATCAATGGCCACCCACATTTTCTAGCTAGCTCAAAACAACTTTCTAGCAATTTTGATAATTTACTATTTTTAGCAGTTTTTCGGGTCTTGAACTTCCAGAGCCGTTTTGAGGCCCTAAACGACTTTTTTGGGGGTATGTTTCGTTCTTTAATTGTTGTGTTACTTGGATAGATCTTTCCAATGGGCTATCATACGCCTAAAACGGAGATCGTATGCAAAAGTTACAACCCCGGGAAGTTTATGTACTGACTTACCCAAACGGGGCCCACATGACTTTTGGCGCTTCATCTCCTAGGGCTAGGTTTTTGGATGTTTAGGGTTTTTGAAATTCATATTTATTGTAAAAAGGCCTTGAGAGCCTAATTTTAATGATCTTCTTGTGAATGAGCATAGTCATCACATCTCTTCTCAGAGATAAGCCACCACCATTCCAGCAAGCTTGTTTTCCGCTGCATTTTACAGTTTCAGCTTATTTCCTTATTGAATAGAAAACCAGTTTTATTGTATCTTCGTTATTCTGTGTTAAGAATCTGGCAATAATTTGTAGTCATTTCATTATGTTCATAAAATTTAGATCAATGGTATCAGAGTGGTCTGCTCCTTGTCGTCTTAATGCATGTCCCCAACGAGGTCGGAGTACAAAGATTTGGGTCTCGAGCTTGTTTCTCTTGAGGAAAAAAGCTCTCACACACCCAAGCGGCCTCTCATGGAAGGAGAAAAGAAAGATGACGGGATAAGAGATCCTTTCAAACTATTGATTGAGGAATCCCTCACGCAACATAGGAACGAGATGATGGATAATTTCATGCAAATCCTTCAGCGACTACCAACAGGCGACACATATTCTTCAAGCGGAGGCACCGCCCCCTTCATGGTACAAATAAACTTCGATATTCCTATATTTGAAGGTCAGATAGACGCAAATGTTGTAGACAAGTGGTTGAATCTACTAGAAGGGTATTTCTTTATCCATAACTTTTTGAATAGAGAAAAGATTACTTTTGTGCTCCTCAAAGTCGTTCCCTCATTATCAAAGATTGGTGGAAAATTTTCTGTGAGAAAAAGGAAACAGATTAACCCTCATTATTTACAGTCATGACCACCTGGGAATCCTTCAGGGATGCTATTAAGGAACAATACTACCCTGTCGGAAGTTATGACGACTTGTATACCAAATGGACCACACTGCGGCAAGAAAGAGACCAAGCAGTGCCAGATTTCACAAATATCTTCCATACCTTGCGCACCAATCTAGGTATCAAATATTTGGAGAGACATCCGGTGCTCAAGTATCGTGATGCTCTACATATATACATCCAAATCGAAATGGAATTTTTGGACATCTCATCCTTGAGCGTGAACTACAGATATGTCGTCAAAATCGAGCAGAAGCTCAAACAAAAGATGCGACAATTTGGGTCAGGGAACCCCTCACAAAAAAATCCAGGAAAGGGTGGCCCCAACCCACAGAATAAAGGATAGAGAAAAGATGGATAGTATCAGGAAAACTATCCAAGCCACAAGTAAAGAAGGACACCGGAAAGACAAAGAAAGATACCAAGAAGTGGTGCGACTTCCATAAGAGTCCTTGGCATAACACTGATGACTGTCGCTCAAAGCAGACACTGGTGGCCAAATTGAAAGCCTCTGAATCAGATGTGGGTTTTGACACTGAGTCAGAACCAGAAAGGGGAATATGGATCATTGATGCAGAACCCAGTGCCACCTTTGCTACCACCAAGCTCTAGCATGGTGAACCAAACGAGCTAGAAGAAGGAGAGCACCTCTTCCATTCACAGATGTGGGTAAAAGGAACCCCACTACACTTCATCATTGATAGTGGTAGCCAGAAGAACCTCATCTCAGCAGAGGTCATCAAGATGTTGGCCCTACCGACAACGCCACACCCACAACCCTACACCATTAGATGGCTCCACCAAGGAAGCGATCTCCATGTCAGCCAACAGTGTTGACTGTCATATGGCATCAAGCCCTTCAAAGATGAGGTATTGTGTGATGTTTCTCCTCTCGAAGTTTGTGATGTTCTTTTGGGCCAACCTTATTTATGGAAATGTCATGCTATATATGAGTCTAGGCCTCGTAATGTTATTATTACTTTGAACAGGAAATTGTACAGGATACCCAAGGCTATCCCACTTAGTGCTATTTCCTTTATCTCTGCCAAGCAATGCAGGAATGAGAGAAAAATCATAGCCACATCAAGGGTCTATGTGCCCGACCTCTCCACACAACAGAAGCAAGTAGATAAGGTCATGGAAGAATACTCGGATATCTTCTCCTCACCTACCGGGGTACCTTTGCACTGCCAGGTCAAGCACCCCATCGATCTGACCCCCATCACACTGTTGCCCAATGGGCCAGTCTATCGTCGCTCTCTATTAGAGAATTAGGAGATCAAGCAACATATCCAAGAATTTCTCTAGAAGGGGCACATCCGTCCTAGCTCATCACCTTGCAAGAGCCCAATCATGTTGGTACAGAAGAAAGATGGAACCTAGCGACTTTGCATTGATTATCGGGCTCTGAATAAAATCACAGTCAAAAACTGGTACCTGATTCCCCGAATCGACAACCTCCTTGATCAACTCATGGGGGCCAAATACTTCAGTAAGATTTATATGAAGTCTAGCTACCACCAGGTCCCAATAGAACAAACAGATGTATGGAAGACCGCCTTCAAGTCAAAGAAAGGCCTTTTTGAATGGTTGGTCATGCCCTTTGGTCTGACAAACACTCCAGCCACTTTCATGAGGATGATGGATGATATCTTGTGACCATTCACCAATACTTTTGTAGTGGTGTATCTTGATGACATTCTCATTTACAACAAGACTTGGGCCAAACACTTGCAGCATATTCAGCAGGTTCTGCACACCCTGCGGCAGCATAAGCTATACACCAACTTGGAAAAATGCTCCTTTGGCACAGACGAGGTCCATTACCTAGGCTACATCATTGATCAAAATGGCATACATGTGGATCCAGCCAAGATCCAAGTCATCCATGACTAGCCAGCGCCAGCCACACTCACTAAGCTTCGGAGCTTCTTGAGCCTTGTCAATTTCAAC